>OX243820.1:37914798-37949798 GCA_945859605.1 Lumbricus rubellus
ATTGAACGATTGTTTACAAATCCCAAGTGATTGGTCTCACTTGCCAGAATGGCCATATGGACCTGCATTTTTAGACTGGATCCATGGACAGCCAATGTGGGTCCGTCAAATGCAAATACTACGGAGGAGTCAGCCCTACGACCAGCAAGAGGCGTATATACATGGGCTCAATGAGAACGGTTGCATGGGATTATCTACAGGCGGATTGCTGAAGAAATTCAAAAGTTAGCAATAAGATGTTAAGGTATCTCAGAATTCAATTCAAGACAATTTACATGTTTTCAGGAAAAGGAAAATGATCGAAAAAGATTACAGATGATCGGGTCGGTCATGATGATGATGATGATGATGATGATGATGTTGTTGTTGTTGTTGATGATGATGATGATGATGATGATGACGATGATGATGATGATGATAATGACGACGACGAAGACGACGACGACGATGATGATAATAATAATAATAATAATAATAATAATAATAATAATAATAATAATAATAATAATAATAATAATAATAATAATAATAATAATAATAATAATAATAATGATAATAAGGGCTCCGCAGGTTGTGTACCCTAATCGCGCCCCTCAACCCCGCAGCGTGCAATCCTATAATATCATTAGTGAGTCGCAAGGTTTAAAGATTTACAATTATTGTTCTACTACTACTATTATTATGGTGAATTTTTCTCTACTTACAGCCATCAACCGAAGTCTATGATATATAATATCTATGTTTAATGCCATTCAAATAATTGTTGATTGTAGAAAGATGTTGTCTTCTGACAGCATCTATGGAATTTATAAAGCGCACTTTAGAGGTAATTATTCAGAAACGCTCGAGGCCAGCGAGAAAAGTCTTGAACAGAGTTAGACAAAACCGGGTCGGCTCTTCAAATCGCACTCGGCGCCAGGGTGGAGGAACTAACCAGAGCTATGATTAGACTAGGCATAATAGCCCGTCAAGACGCGCTGCTTATTCCCAAAAGCTCGCTGGGTTCCCCACAGTTACTATACAATCTGCGTAGCGCGCCGTATGTGAATCATCCTGCTTTGCTTGAGTACGACCAGTGTCTTCGAAAGGACCTTGAAGACATTTTATACATTAACTTGTCAAATTCACAATGGCTTCAGTCCACACTCCCCATCAGCATTTGAGGACTAGGGATACGTAGGTTGTCATCGCTGGCGCTTCCTGCCTTTTTGGAATCTGCCGGAGAGCTCGTTTATCAGCCGGACCCGCAGGTGGAGAAGCGATGTGGCAGGAGGAACTATGGATCAAAATCACAGAGGATTTCCCAACTCACATGAAATCTCAGTGGGAAAAACCGTTATTCAACTACTAAGAGGAGTAGAGCTATGCGCCGACTTGGAGAGTGTCGTCGGCGGCGCGCCGGTCATTTTTGGTCGGCGGCGGCACGCCCACCAACAGAAATCGGCGGCCGCGGCGCATTTATTGAAAATACACATGGAAATTGATCCAAGGGAGTCCCGCAACCAATCAGACAATGAGCTTGAATTTGCCTGATGAATATTCATGTTAGGCATCTAGCCAGAAGTAAAAGGGACGAACGAGCTTCGAAACTTCATGTTTTTTAGGAACAATTCGCTTCATGAAGCATATATCTCGGTGTGCAAAGAGTTATCGTAATAATGCATGTAAGTGATATTGTGATCTAGTGACATTGCTTGTGTGCAAGAAAATTTTGATCAAAACGTGATTCTTACGAACGAAGCGGTACACATGTTAAGTCAGTAGGAACTTGATTTCTATTTTAGAATGGAAAACAGGTGTTGAGTATTGGATCGTTTATTAAGGAACTTTGTACGAGAAAATAGGGTGTCTAACAAAAAAAAATCAGGGTCTAATTTTAAAAATGTTTTTCAAATACATCTATCTAACTCCATCACTGGTTGCGAGAATTAAAATTTATTAACTGCCGGATTATCGCAGTTCACCATTATCAGCAAGAAATAGTTCGTTAATAAAGCGTAGAAACGCTTCATTTGACGGATTACTTACCATCCATGGTAAGGAGATTAACATGAAAGATGGCTTATATAAGAACTTTACACGTCAGCGTATTCGCCAGTGATTTGCGACAACCTGTATGAGTGTATGTGTACTCTGCAGACACCGTTTTAATTAAATCTGCCATTTCGCAGTTTCATTGAGCTTAACAGAAATTACAACAGATTTTGCTATTTACCGAACTAACGCAACCCAGATGACCGAATGAATATTCATAAAGCAGTAAATGTTGAATATTCATAATGCAGTAAATGTCATCAGCGACAGCTATTGGTTGCGGGTGTCCCTTCACTCCCTTGGATCAAATTCCATGTGTATTTCATAAAATGCGGGGGACGCGCCTTCTAAATGTCGGCGTCGGCGGCGCGGCGTCGTGGGGTTAGTGTTCAAGCGTCGCATACTTTTTTTACAAGTTGTTACGCAAGCAACATATAATTTTTTTTAATTTGCATGTTCAGTCATTATTTTGCCAGTTATTTGGTCTTTAATCAATATCCGTGAGAAACAATAATTCTCAAAACAGACGTTCATATAGAAAATAATACAAAGGCTGGATTAAAAACAACCTGACAACGTTCTCAAATTCAGGTCTCCAGCTTACGGATCAACTAATAGAAGTTAAAGAACTGTTTGCGCAGTGGTGGTGCTACCTGCCTAATCTACTCTTGGCCTGCCTTATGATCCTTCAAAAATACGTTGGGACTTTTAATGTGTCATTTTCTGCTATTAGATTAATTTGACTTTTGAAGTTGGATGAATATTTTTTTTTCAAACCGATAATTTCGTTATCTTATTTTAATCATCAATGTAGGCCTATGTCTTTAAGAAATATGGGTGGCGTTGCGCACTAATATTCTAGTTTAATATTTTTTCCCCAAAATATTTGACAGCACCAAAGCAGCAATGTCCACTCCGTTACCCAACCTTCTTACCCACAAATTTTATTGAAAAACTAAAGCAACATCATATAACTGCATGTTAACCTTTATTATCCCAGACACAGAAATAGTCATTCTATCACTTCTGAACTTTGTTATTATACAGTTTACCACCTAGATAGAGGCAATTAGTTGAAAAAATAATTTATTTTCTGTTCATATAAAAATTATATACATGTTCCCAAAGTGGAACGTTGGGTCACTTTGACTAGTATAGGCATCAAGCATTAGTAAAAGTATAACTTTTCCCAAATTATGCATATATACAATTTTTTAAAAGGTGTGAATCACAAAGGTTAATACCCCACCTGTACCCCAAATTTTACACACCCCACCCTCAAAATTCCACTCCGCCCCACCCTTCCACCCCAACAAACCCCATGAAATGCTCACATATGAAATTTATGAAAAATAATGTTTCAATTTGTTTTCATACCGGTCCCACCGAACCACTACGCTGACCGTATCCCACAAAGTCCCACAACAATCCCCCACCCACCCCACCCACCCAACCCAACCCTAATCCACCTTCCCCAAATTTGCCCCCACACAGTCCCACATGTCTGGAGTAATTTTTGGTTTCTCGGTCAAACCTCCTCTTCACTTCGAACGCACACGGCCCACTTCAACCACATACTCCAACCGTCCATCTATAACCCACCTCCACCCTACTCCGGCCCACTCCACCCCATTCCCACCCTTCACTCCGACCCACCTCTTAAAATGCGCAACATAGGAAATTCATGAAAAACAATTTTTTACTTTGTTTTTCACCTTAGCTCTTCCTTCCCACTTTGACCCCACCCAGCACACTACAACCCCATACCACAACCGTCCGACCCTACCCACCTCCACGCTAATTCAGGCCTACCCACCCCATCTGCCACCCTTCCATGACTCCACTCCACGAAAGGCTCAACACATGAAATTCGTAGCAAAAGCTAATGTTTCACTTGGTTTTCACCTTTGGTCTCACCGCACCGCACCATACCATCCCACAATCCTCACCCCACCCCGCCATGATACCCTGTCCCCACACAACCCACCCTGCGGGAAAACGGAGTAATTATATAGGCTAATCAGAATTTAAATATAGCCTACGTTGAAAACATCATACATTCGGTGCCAGGTATGTCCACGTAAAATTTGGTGACATTTGGAGCCTGGTCAAAGTAGTGACTTGTACCTTCTTTTCGAGGTTTATTAGGAATAATTCGCTTTATGATTATGAAGCATATAACTCGGTATGCAACGAGTTATTGTAATACATGTAACACATTGTATGTAAGTGGTATTGTGATATAGTGACATTGCGAGTGTGCAGGTATACATTTGGAAAAAACGTGATTCTTACGAACGAAGCGATGTTAAGTCAGTAGGAACTTGTTTTCTATTTTTAGAATGGAAAATCCGCGTTAGAAATTGAATTGTTTATTAAGGAATTTCTTATAAGAAAATAGGGTGTCTAACGATAAAATTTTAAATTTTTAAAATCCTTTTAAAATACATTTGTCTAACTCCGTTACTGGTCGCACTCTGCAAATGCCAGTCCCATGCCTGAATAAAAACGGAGGGCGTCGTTATTGAGCTTCGTTATCACACAGTGACGCTAAACTGAAAGTATTACTAGGCCTATATATAATATTAGGCTACATCTCTGCAGATTCTGTGAATAGAAACAGCTGCAGCTAACTAATCACCTTGATCATCCATCCTCAAAACAACTTAACCTCTTGATCGCTTCTTATCCATCAACCCTTAAATCTGGCAGTTGTTTGATACTGTTTACCACTTTATGGTTGCTCTACTATTCTTCCGTGTAAGGGACGAAGCGGTGTTAATTAAGCGCCGTTGCGGAGAGCATTCTATTTTTAGAACAACATTGATTGAGAGAAAGATCCATTATTAAGGAAGTTTATACAAGAAAATATGATGTCTAACGGATATGACTCAAAGTCAAAAACAATTAATCTCTCCAGCGGTACTTATCCCTCAACCTTTAAATATGGTAGTTATTTAATACTGTTTACCATAGCCCAAAACTTGCCCAAGGTCGTTACCCGGATTCGAACCGCAACCGCCCGCTCCGCGAGCGAGCGCGTTACCGCTCAGCAACCAGGTCGCACACAACATCATCCAAACTCATAGCTTTACGATGTTGTGTGCGACCTGGTGGCTGAGCGGCAACGCGCTCGCTCAATCCGGGTAGCGACCTTGGGCAAGTTGTTTACGCACACGTGCCTCTGTCACCAAGCAGCATGGGCGCCAACTCTGCGAGGCCTGTGAGTGCTCAGCACCACCAGAAATTGGTCATGCGAGGCCCGCCTGTGCATGGGCACCACCTGAAATCAGCCGGCAAGATGTGCTTTTAAGATATTTTTTCTCTGTTTGGATTGCTTATCTATAAAAATCATTCCATCTTTAATATACTTTTTAAAATCTCAGCTACTTCACCTTACCATTACTACAGTTTTATCCCATCTGGTAGTCTGAACTTCATTATATTGGTTCTCAGGCTCTCAGCCGATCAGCGAATACGAGGAAACTCCGAAATCCTGCTTATTCGATCCGCTTCCGTCATTTTTTATTACGGACGAAGGCGACGATTTGAATGACATTGTTTCTTTAGGCCTATTGTATACATGCTCAATAATGTTCTTCAGTGCTCGAGAGTCAACTCCCAGCATCATAAAAGCTGGATATTGTTTCGTCTTTAATTAAATTAAAAACTACTTGCAATGAAAGGTTATTTGAAAAACTATTCCGCAGTGTTAATATGGGTTCAATAAACAGTGGCTAATTGTTTGATTTCTTGTGCAAAATTTGAGTCTGTTGACCTAATTGGGGAAGAGTGCTCCAAGACGCCCATGAAAACGAAGATTGTGTTTTTCTTCTGTGTGGATTTCAAGAGAAGTAGGCCTAGGCTACATGAAATACAAAGAATGATAAAAAAATTTAAATTGGGAAGAACATTATTTTATTGAAGTTTTAAATCATGTCTTTAAGCAATGAGATAATAGGAAATTTTGACAACGATGTCATGACGTTAAAATGACAGCCTAAGATTCTGCCATCGCAGTGTGGCAATAAAAAAATCGAAAATGAGGAGGAGCACATCCTTCTTCCCAAACTCCTTCCCTGCTCGGCGCTGTGCTTCTCGGCGATCATACTTTGGCCGCGAGTTCGTCTCTTCAAACCAGGACCAAGTCTCCGCCTATGAACAGTGGTGATTTCAATAAGTTTCCTATAAAAAAGGGTCACAAATTTTTTCACGCTCTCTCGCGCGCATATTTTCTCATTCTTTTCGGCACCCCCACTCTTCGAGTCAACTCGGCGCCTATGCCAAGCAGTATAATTTGGTACCAGCGTATAAGCTGGGAAGTAAACGGCAAGTCCTGGAAAATCACTGGCCCGTGTCCAGGACCTTGGGATTCGTCCATTGCCGGTGTACTGCGAAATTCTATCCGGCAACAAAAACTATCCGAAATCTTCTGTCATTGGTTCACGCGACATATGACGTCAGAGAGCGACTCTAGCGCCTCAGCCTCGTTTTCGTTGACAAAAATTATCCGGGCTGCCTGTAGACTAGGTTATTGCGGAAAACAAAATGAGGGATCTGTATAAATGTTATATAATTGCAAATCCCTCTACATGTATCTTTAGTCTATTTTATTTATCATGAACGAGACATTATTGTAATCTTATTGCGTTGCAATGTCTCTGAAAATTTGATCGGAACTTCTGAAGATTAGGCGTAGCCTATGTAATCCGTGATCCCTGGTTTTCAGCCTATATAGTCTTTTCAATATTTAGACCTATGCGTTGGTGTCCTGGCTCGCAGTGCCCTTCGCTCTGCCTCTAGCGGTAAGCTTTTGGTTCCGCGTGTTGATATTATAGGCTTAAACTATATCGCATTTATCTTAGAATTTCTTCCTTAACTAAAAATATATTTCTTTGTTTGTAGCACCTAAATGCACAATGCTACGCTAACATCCCGGACTACATGTATAATGTTAGACACCCTTAATTGAGTTCTAATTCCGGCATATATATTCTTAGACGGTGCGATAATATTGTGTCTTGTTCAAGTATTGCTCACGGCCTAATTTATTTCTTGAATTTATAGATAATGTTAATAAACTTAAAAGCAGCAGTGTAATCATAGCATGGATCCCTAGTCATATTGGATTATCTGGGAATGAAATGGCAGACACCCTAGCAAAGAAAGGGCAAGAATTAGAGGAGATCAATTCAACAAATTATTTGGAATTAAAGGAAATCTATTCCTTAATAAAAAATTTGTTATTAATTTATGGCAAATTGAATACAACAATGAACGAAAAGGGCGTTTTTATAAATCAATCCAATCTTTGGTATCAACTGATATAAAATTTATGGACTCCATAAGAAAAAGAGAAGTTCAAATTAGCCTACCAGACTTAGAATGGGGCATGTCCTTACTAACTCCTGGTTGAAAGTGATAGGTAAAAGCCAAACAGACCTGTGTTCTAAATGCCAAATGCCTGAAACAATCGAACATGATTGTGCTGTTTGCTTGTAAAAAGAATGACATAAATTATCAATCCTACTACTTAAAAAATGTGTAGAGAAAAAAGTGGAATGTACTGTTAAAAATATATTCTCTATTCAAGATATTTATCTTGAAGCTTATAATATACATATGACCATAACTAATGGAAAAATTATGTAAGAAGTATTGCATGTGAATTATAATTTTAGTTGTATTTTTTTGTTTGTTTTGTGTTTTTTTTAAAGTTTGGTTTGTGTGTGTGTGTGTGTGTGTGTGTGTGTGTGTGTGTGTGTGTGTGTGTGTGTGGGGGGGGGTGTGTGGGTGGGTGTGTGGGTGGGTGTGTGTGTGTGTGTGTGTTAACTAATTCTGTAATAGATTAAATAGGCATTGAATAAAATGATTTTTGCTAATATTGTTTAAACTTATAGATGATTGCTGAATGATTTGAATTTCATATTAATGTTGAATATCTAATCTATTTGCTTATAATGTATTAATTTTTTTTTAAATTTAAAATTTAAAAATCGGAAAATAAATGTATATTTAAATATATGCATGTTTATGCATGTATGTTAAATAGTGACACTAAAATCTAATAATGACAAGTGCATCAAAGAGGATCTACAGCAACCACCTTATGAACACTGTCCATGAAGGGGAGCTATATAAATTCTGATTGATTGATTAACATATACTTTTTACTTTTAATTATCAATCAATCAATCAAATTGAACATCATACAAATTCCAGAAGAAGAACAATGAAAAGAAAAAAGATAGACAATAAAGACAGAAACTGTGGAACATTTAAACAACAGTGAACTGAAATACATTGATACTGTAACTTTAAAGACGTCAACAGCCTTTATTGCTATAATATGTCGTTAAACTGTTGAATAATAAATAATAATATTGTGTATGAAATGTTAAATAATTTCAAGTTTTAGAATAGTATATTATGTCAATCAATTTGATTGATTGATTGATAATTAAAAGTAAACAGTATATGTTAATCAATCAATCAGAATTTATATAGCGCCCCTTCATGATACCTACTCAAAGGCGCTCCCAGCCGAGATCAATCGAAAAATAGTCTTCAGCAGTTTGTGAAATTGAAAACAGCTTGGGAGGTGTCGCAGACTCGCATAGTCAATTGAGGGAAGCCCATTCCAGGTTGTTGGACCAGCCACAGGGAACGAACGCCTCTGCATTATAGACAGAGACCTTTTCTTATGACACAAATGAACTCCTCTTAGTAGTTGACCTGAAGCTGAACGATACGAGTTTCCGTGTCCTCAATGTCTACGCTCCAAACAAAGTGCGGACCGAACAGATAGTTATACAGCGACTTGGTCGATGGAAGAGTGGTAACAAAATTCTTGTGGTTGGAGGAGACTTCAACCTCGTCGACGATACACGTCCAACGACAAAGTCGGTGGAAATGCGGCCTATGGAAGTTCTGGAGCTGGCATTTTTTTTACTAAGTTTAATAAGCATTTAATACCTTGCCGTATTTGACCCGTTGAGAACTAAATTTCCAGACAAGATTGAGACGACATGGCACACGGCGGACCAATCCGCCGTGTGCCCTGTCGTATGCCATGCCACTACACCACCGCGCCGTGTGGGGCGCGGTGGTGTAGTGGTGGCGTCGTTGCCTTGGAGCCGGAAGGTTCGAGGTTCGAATCCACCCTCAAGCTGCGTAAGGACCTTGGGCAAGGCTTTCACTCACAATTGCTCAGCGCTTCGGCGTGAAACTCCGATGCAGTGTCCGCTCTGCATCGGGAGCGCCTCTGAGTAGCGAGCTTGAAGGGGCGCTATAACAAGTGCCCATACAAACAATCCATATCCTGTCGACTCGATCAACCTTTCCTCCTTTTACAAGAAACAAGTCGACGGCATCGCCATATCTCCAGTCCCAGACTAGGATCACTGCATCGTTCAGCTAACCATAAATTTAACACGTTCACCGCCCAGTACGAGATATCTCGTACCTATTTTTGCGTTCTGTGGCGCCCAGTATACGAGATATCTCGTACCGGACAATACGGCGAACTAAACATGGGGTTAGGTCGAGCTGAGAGGGTAAAAACCGATATCTACTCCATAGAATGTGGGCTGGGTTTGGTGGAATGGGGGGCGGTGGGGATGTGTAGGTCTGGTAGGTATGGAGCGGGAATGCGGTAGGGGAAGTGCGGGGAGACGTTGGACGGTGGGTGGGACAAAAAACCAATATTAGCTACAGAGCATCGGGTTGGGTTTGGTGCGGCGGGTGGGGTTGGGTGAATAGGGGGCGGTGGTGATGGGTGGGTTTGGTGGGGTATGGGGCGGGAATGAGGTAGGGCAAATATGGGGAGACGCTCGACGGTGGGTGGGACGAAAAACCTAAATTTGCTCCAGAGGGGGTGGTGGGGTGGAATAAGGGCGGTGGGGATGGGTAGGTTTGGTGAAGTATGGGGCGGGAATGGGGCAGGGCAAGTGTGGGGAGACGTTGGACGGTGGGTGGAACGAAAAATCAAAATTTGCTTCAGAGTATCGAGTTGGGTTGGGTGGGGCGGGTGGGGTTGGGTGAATAGGGGGCGGTGATGATGGGTGGGTTTGGTGGGGTATGGGGCGGGAATGAGGTAGGGCAAATATGGGGAGACGCTCGACGGTGGGTGGGACGAAAAACCAAAATTTGCTCCAGAGTATCGGGTTGGGTTTGGTGCGGCGGGTGGGGTTGGGTGAATAGGGGGCGGTGGTGATGGGTGGGTTTGGTGGGGTATGGGGCGGGAATGAGGTAGGGCAAATATGAGGAGACGCTCGACGGTGGGTGGGACGAAAAACCAAAATTTGCTCCAGAGGGTGGGGTGGGGTGGAATAGGGGCGGTGGGGATGGGTAGGTTTGGTGGAGTATGGGGCGGGAATGGGGCAGGGCAAGTGTGGGGAGACGTTGGACGGTGGGTGGAACGAAAAATCAAAATTTGCTTCAGAGTATCGAGTTGGGTTGGGTGGGGCGGGTGGGGTTGGGTGAATAGGGGGCGGTGGTGATGGGTGGGTTTGGTGGGGTATGGGGCGGGAATGAGGTAGGGCAAATATGGGGAGACGCTCGACGGTGGGTGGGACGAAAAACCAAAATTTGCTCCAGAGTATCGGGTTGGGGCGGGTGGGGTGGGGTGTCGTCTAAGATGTCTTTCATCTCCTGTTTAAGCAGTATCACGTGTTCTTCCTGTCCCCCGCGAATTGCATAAATCCCTGTTCTGCATCTTTAATCCTCGCTCAAGGTCTTTGGTTTTGCGCTTGGCGTTGTCGGCACGAGCCGCACGACGCATCAAATGTAGGCCTATTAAGTTTCCTAAACCTCTCCTTCACACCAGGCGCTGTCTTTTATTTCCGATTCCTCTCTAGAAGACAGGCGCGTTAGTGTTCCATGTCCGCAATTAGATTGGGATCTTTCAAGTCTTTTGTATTGCATTCTCAGTAGCCTGGTCCTGTTGCTTGTAAGTTGGTAAAAAACACGTTGACCGCCACGGCTTTCTTACCTGCTACGCCACGCCAAAGACGCTAAATTTTCAACATACGAAATTCATGGAAAACAAATCTTTCACTTTGTTGTCACCTACCTCCAACCTCACCACGGTCCCACCCCATACCCAACCCCCACCAAATCTTACCCCATCCCGATCATGCTCCACCATGCCCCCATTCCAACCACCGGCCCAGCACTACCCCACCCCACCCAACCCCACCATCTGGAGCAAATTATGGCTTTGCGTCCCACCTACCTTCCAACGTCTCCCCACAATTGCCCTACCCCATTCACGCCCCATACCCCCCAAAGCCACCCATCCCCACCGCCCCCTATTCACCCAACCCCACCCACCCCACCCAACCCAACCCGATGCTCTGTAGCTAATATTGGTTTTTCGTCAAAAAATCCTGGCGGCGCCGCTGGTATGGCTAGAGGGTGCGTAAACTTGGAGTGAATAGACCCGCGAATAATAAGACACAAGTCTCATGCATCTTTCAAAGCATAAGCTTATTATCAAACCAGATGGATTTGATGGAGCGTAGGTGTTCTAAAACGAGGGTGAAATCGTCACAGTCCGGTATCTGCCGATGGCAGAGCTATTGAAAATTCCGTAATTTTGGTCGGCCATTTTTTAAAATGGCCGCCATTGAAGCCGTGGGGAACATTTACAATGGCTCTGTTGAAATGCAACCAAAGTGCAGCATAACTTGTTGGTCATTAAAAGAACACAATTTTTATTTTAACGATAAATTTATATTGGATTTTGCTATTTGAAAACATTCTGACATTGATGGGTATAGAAATTATGTACGTTTGTTTATTATACGCTTGTCTGTACACCAAAATGCGGATAGCAATTGGTATATTAAAGAATATTCTTATCTTATCTTATCTTATTATCCCTCCCGGACATTAACCCCCCGGACAAAAGCGCCCCGGGACATTATCTCCTGGGGTAGGACATTATCCCCCCGGTCTATGATAACATCACCTAAAAATGATGCAAAAAATATAAGAATATTGTTAGGATATGTTAAGGCTTATATTTGCATATTATAAATGAAAATTATACATACAAATCTATAAGAATATGTTATGATAGGCCTATTTATTAGCATATAGGCATTGAGATTATAGGTCGAAATGTACCATAATATTATTTATCGTTAATTTATTACACCATAGGCC
The DNA here is from genome assembly GCA_945859605.1 of Lumbricus rubellus. Lineage (NCBI taxonomy): Eukaryota > Metazoa > Annelida > Clitellata > Crassiclitellata > Lumbricidae > Lumbricus > Lumbricus rubellus. Next base: position 37,927,003 of record OX243820.1, read on the forward strand.
TCCAATGTTCTTGACAGATAAAGTTAATGGGAAATAATGTATATATTTTTGATGTTAAGAACATTTACAAGTCTCTAACTTAAGTCGCAAGCAGCATTAGAAGGTCTTATTTATGGACCTAACTGACACTAACAACTCCTTGTGCTAGAAATGAGTAGGCCTAACTAAGTGACGCTAACAAGCCTTTAGTTTCCATCTGAATGGCAGTAGCAAGTCTTATCGGTGACGGCATTAACAAGTTTACACAGCGGACAAAACCAGAACGATTAATCTTTATCAATTAAATGAAGAAACAGACTAACTGCACAGAGGGGGGACTTTGTCTGGGGGGGATAATGTCCTAGTCAAAATCGGGGGATAATGTCCGGGGGGCTTTTGTCCGGGGGGGATAATGTCCGGGGGGATAATGTCCGGGGGGATAATGTCCTACAATCAGATCTTACAATTTATAGCCTACTAGCTGGGATACCCGGCGATGCCCGGGAATTTTATGTAAATGGCCGTGAAGCTGTGTCGACGGAATGCAAATAGCAACGGTTTGGGGTTTCACGCCCCACCATGGCCCCCTCCACTGGCTGGACCTGACGGTCCTCTGTATACATGCAAAGTTTCATATCAATAGCTGCAAAACTGCAAAAAAATGCCCCACCCTCCCAAAAAAAAATTCGCCCCCCCTAAGCAACGCCCTGCTCCACCGGGCCCCTGCGGGGCGAGCTGTGTTGGTTGGTGGCGAGGTGGTCCCGGTGACACCCTATTTAGCCGCAACTTTTCAGGTGAATAGCAGCTGTGAAACTATGGCAATGGTAAAAACAATGTGAAAAATGGAGTTTTGGGCCCCCCCCTATTCTCCCTCTGGTGGCAGAGATTGGCCAACTCGTTTTCTGGGAGGACCTGACGGTCCTCTGTTTAAATGCAAAATTTAACATCAATAGCTGAAACAATTTGGCCCCCCAAAAACATTTCGCCCCCTAAACAACGCCCTGCCCCGCCCGGCCCCTTTCGGGGCGAGCGAGGTGTGTGTTGGTTGAAGGGCCAGGTGATCCCGGTGGCATCCTATCTAGCTGCAACGTTTCAGGTGAATAGCTGCGAAACTATGGCGATGGTGTAATAATAGGGAAAATGGAGTTTTGTGGTCCCCCCATTTTCCCCCTGGTGGTAGAGATTCGCCAACTCGTTTTTTTGGAGGACCTGACGGTCCTCTGTCTAAATGCAAAATTTGACATCAAAAGCTAAAAAAAATAGCCCCCCTAAAAGAAAAATAGACAACAATTAAGCGTCTATTAAGGACACCTAACCTCTGAATAAAATTAAGAATTTATAAATTTTTCTGCAGTAAAGCTACTAGATTACGTAAGTTTTCATTGTCTACAGACTCCTTTTTAGGCTGTTCCTTTAAGGCGTCATGCCAAGGTGCTGGGAATTTGGAACTTATTAGTGTTTTCTTAATATTATTGCCGTTCTTATAGGCTATCATGGGTTTTTCTGGGAAAATATTCTGCAAATATGGGTTCTCGTTCATCAGTTCTAGCCAAAGTTTATGCACTATTTTTTTCAAGACATTTTTCTTGTCAAATTTGTTTTCATAAATTAATATAAGGATAGGTTTCTCCATTTTCAGGTTTTTTACTTTATAATTCATAAGAGAGTCTCTGTGGACAGTATCCAACCTCAAGAGTGCCTCATTTAAAACGCAATCTGGATAATTCCTAGCCTGGAAAAGGTTAAACAAAACAGTGACCCGAGAATTCAAGTCATAGGGGTCCGAAACAATTCTTTTAAGTCTCAGAAATTGACTGAATGGTATAGATCTCTTAATATGGGGTGGATGGTTGCTACGGTAGTTGAGGTATAATTTTTTATCTGTAGGTTTTGTGTATATTGTAGTTTCTAAATTATTTTTTACTTTCATTATCTTAACGTCCAAAAATGGAATTTCTTCCGTAGATTGATTAAGCGTAAATTTGAAATTTGTATCAAAATTATTTAGGGCATTAAAGTAAAGACTAAGGTCGTCTGGGTGTTTATTCCAAATACCGAAAAGGTCGTCAATGAATCTGTCATGGTCCCATAGAAGATCAGGGTTGGCTGCGTGGAACCTTTCAAAGAATTTGTACATAATAATATTTGCTGCTTGCACACTACTAGATCCACCCATGGTGAGTCCCTGGATCTGCTTATATAAGATACCATTAAAAGTAAAATAGCAATTCCTAAGGGTGAAGTTCAAAATCTTTCTAAGTAAGGGTGGGGGGATAGGTTTAATATCTATTTCAAAGTTTTTCCAGCAATTTAAGGTCTTAGCATAATGTTCTATAATTAATTCTATTAGAAAAATAGACAACAATTAAGCGTCTATTAAGGACACCTAACCTCTGAATAAAATTAAGAATTTATAAATTTCCCTGCAGTAAAGCTACTAGATTACGTAAGTTTTCATTGTCTACAGACTCCTTTTTAGGCTGTTCCTTTAAGGCGTCATGCCAAGGTGCTGGGAATTTGGAACTTATTAGTGTTTTCTTAATATTATTGCCGTTCTTATAGGCTATCATGGGTTTTTCTGGGAAAATATTCTGCAAATATGGGTTCTCGTTCATCAGTTCTAGCCAAAGTTTATGCACTATTTTTTTCAAGACATTTTTCTTGTCAAATTTGTTTTCATAAATTAATATAAGGATAGGTTTCTTCATTTTCAGGTTTTTTACGTTATAATTCATAAGAGAGTCTCTGTGGACAGTATCCAACCTCAAGAGTGCCTCATTTAAAACGCAATCTGGATAATTCCTAGCCTGGAAAAGGTTAAACAAAACAGTGACCCGAGAATTCAAGTCATAGGGGTCCGAAACAATTCTTTTAAGTCTCAGAAATTGACTGAATGGTATAGATCTCTTAATATGGGGTGGATGGTTGCTACGGTAGTTGAGGTATAATTTTTTATCTGTAGGTTTTGTGTATATTGTAGTTTCTAAATTATTTTTTACTTTCATTATCTTAACGTCCAAAAATGGAATTTCTTCCGTAGATTGATTAAGCGTAAATTTGAAATTTTTATCAAAATTATTTAGGGCATTAAAGTAAAGACTAAGGTCGTCTGGGTGTTTATTCCAAATACCGAAAAGGTCGTCAATGAATCTATCATGGTCCCATAGAAGATCAGGGTTGGCTGCGTGGAACCTTTCAAAGAATTTGTACATAATAATATTTGCTGCTTGCACACTACTAGATCCACCCATGGTGAGTCCCTGGATCTGCTTATATAAGATACCATTAAAAGTAAAATAGCAATTCCTAAGGGTGAAGTTCAAAATCTTTCTAAGTAAGGGTGGGGGGATAGGTTTAATATCTATTTCAAAGTTTTTCCAGCAATTTAAGGTCTTAGCATAATGTTCTATAATTAATTCTATTCCTAAGTCTAATGGGATGTTAGTGTAGAGCGATTCTACATCCAGGGTGACTAGAAGGGTGTCCTTAGTAATGTGGTTGCTGTACTTTTTAATTCTATTTAGAAAATCTGTCGTATCTTTAATAAGGTTGGGGATCTGAGTTTCCCCAATTTTTAGTAATTGTTGTAGGTATATGTGTAATTTATTAGTAGGGCTATTGCACTGGGAAATAATTGGTCTGATCGGGCAGCCATTCTTGTGAATTTTAGGAAGTCCGTAGAGTATCCCCGGCTCATTGTTCGTATCCAAAAGCCAGTTATATTGCTTTTTGGTTAAAAACGGATGCAGTTCATTAATCAATATTCTATATTTTTGCGTCAAATCTTCCTTATTAATGGAATCTTCTGTCACTCTTAAATAGGCAGTGCTATTTTGCAGATGGTTAAGAATCTTCTCTTCATAATCCGACGTGTTTAAAACCACAATTCCTCCACCTTTGTCTGCAGGCTTAATAATAATGTTTTTGTTTTTTCTTAGGGTTCTTAGTGCTATAAGTTCAGGTTTGCTGATGTTAGCTTTATTTTTATATTTATGAGATTATGTTCTTAATTTCATATTTAAGCCTATTACAAAAAGCGTTTATATTAGCATCAGGCTTAGCAGGGTACCAAGAACTACTAATCTTAATGGGCGCTATTTTAAATTTGTCGACTAGATTGGTCGAAATCTGGTCAATTTTGGCAAATTTCTTAAGTTTATCAGCTTGTAGGCCAAAGTAAAGTTTAATTTGTAAATTTCTTTCGAAACGATCTATCAATTCTATATTTTGTTTTGTATACGTAATATGCTGATTAGCATGGATAAAATTCAGGCCCTTATTTAATACAGCTGTTTCGAAAAGGTTTAAATTATGCGAAGATAAGTTTTTAACACAAGAGTTTACCAATACTTCCTTATGTTTTAGTAGGCGCCTTTTTTCTTTCTTAGATCTCCATTTCCGTTTCAATTGGAGTGTAGATCGAAGCAGTTTAAATTTCATTCCTTTAGTCTGGATAGGTTTATGCATTTTCCCCCTGGTGGTAGAGATTCGCCAACTCGTTTTTTGGGAGGACCTGACGGTCCTCTGTCTAAATGCAAAATTTGACATCAAAAGCTAAAAAAAATAGCCCCCCTAAAAATTTCGCCCCCCTAAACAACGCCCTGCCCCGCCCGGCCCTTGCGGGGCGAGCGAGGTGTGTGTTGTTGGAGGGAAAGGTGGTCCCGGTGGCATCCTATCTACCTGCAACGTTTCAGGTGAATAGCTGTGAAACTATGGCGATGGTGAAAAAAATAGTGAAAATGGAGTTTTGGGTCCCCCCCATTTTCCCCCTGGTGGTAGAGATTCGCCAACTCGTTTTTGGGAGGACCTGACGGTCCTCTGTCTAAATGCAAAATTTGGCATCAATAGCTGCAAAAAAAATTTGTCGCCCCCCCCCAAAAAAAAATCCCCCCCCATCCTGGCCCCCATGGGGTTAGAAATTCCCCAACCCCTGCACTTGCTAAGTTTGATGAACCCCTGTCTAGGTGCAAAATTTCAGATCAATAGCTGCGAAACTGTGGGCGTGCATTCTGGACAAATATACATACATATATACACACATACATAAAAAAAAATACATCCTCTCTTATAGATATAGATTATTTTTATGGTTAAACATTGAATACTATTGGCATTGCAAAGTTATGTTTAGACACCCTTAAAAAGAGAACGATTCCACTAATAAAGCTAATTTTGCTGTACTCTTTAATTATTACAGTGACTATAGTGGAGCCGCATGGAACCAAAATGTGAAGGAATTGTGCACTTGTGATACAAGCATGAAATTTGGTACATACATGTACCACAAAAATGTCATAAGAAAAAGATTTGGCTATACGGCCATCGCAGATTATTTTGACCCCTGGCCCCAATGGCAGCCATTTTTCAAAATGGCCGACCAAAATACGGATGTTAAATTATCTCAGCTCCCAGTGCACTTAGAATCGTCATCTTAGTGTCTAAACATACATAGTTTGGGGCGAAGGTTCCATAAAATTCATTACAAATGTTCCCCAGGGCTTCAATGGCGGCCATTTTCCAAAATGGCCGACCAAATTACGGATTTGTCAATATCTCAGCTTCCAGTGCACTTAGAACCGTCATCTTGGTGTATAAACATACATAGTTAGGGGGCAAGCATTCCAAAAGAGCCATTGTAAATGTTCCTCACGGCTTCAATGGCGGCCATTTTCGAAGATGGCCGACCAAAATTACGGAATTTTTAATATATCAGCTTCCAGTGCACTTAGAGTCGTCATATTGGTGTCTAAACATACATAGTTAGGGGCAAGCATTTCAACAGAGCCATTGTAAATGTTCCCCAAGGCTTCTATGGCGGCCATTTTCAAAAATGGCCGACCAAAAATACGGAATTTTCAATAGCTCTGTAATCGGCAGACACCGGACTGTGACGATTTCACCCTCGTTTTAGAACACCTACGCTCCATCACATCCAACTGGTTTGATAATAAGCTTCTTCTTTGAAAGATGCAAGGGGGTGGTTTGTGGATTCCAGAAAACAGATGGCATCGTATCTAAAATCTACAGAAGTAGCTCAATTGAGGCGTTAAATAGCAGAATAAAGAAACGTTTTAAAGGTGTTCAATAGAGTTCAGCATATATAATATATACATGTATATACACACCGAATAGACAGTTTCGTTACAATCCACTCCTTTCGCCACGTGACTGTCGATGAACTCGACAATAATTCGTGCGAAAACAAAGGTTCATTTAATGTATGCATCTAGGTCACCACAGTAATTTACGATCACGAATCGGTGCTGTATGTAAGTAGAGTAACGAATGCATCTAGGTCACAAATTGATCGGTGCATGTAACTAGGGTAATGAATGCATCTAGGTCGGTGGTCAGTTTTCGCGTTGGATTCCAAGCTGGCTGCAGATGTATCTTGCGACGAGAAGTGCTGGTCGTTTGTCCCATAATTTCATGATGTCAACGGGAGTGTTGACTTGATCGCCATGCAATCGGTCCAAGAGGGTCACGCACACGACGGCACCTGGCGAATGAAAATGAAACAGATGTAGCCTAGTGTCATTGACGTCAGAGATTTGTGTAGCGCTACCTTAAGGAATGAGAAGTTGCAAAGTGAATGAGTCATTCACTGCATGCAGTCATTACTCAAGTCAGTCAGTCGATGAATGAATGAATGAATGAGTTAATAATTAATGAACGAGAAGGTTAATGAATGAATAAATGAATTGAATGAAATAATAAATGAATGAATTAATAAATGAATGAATTAATAAATGAATGAAATAATAAATGAATGAACTAATGGTGTCAATCAACCAACTACCCTAATCATCGATGGATCAATTGATTATTCAATCATGCAATCATTCAATCAATCAAACAAACAAACAATTCTCTTGACTGAAGACACAGCAATGCATAACTGAAGTAACATGATTAATAATATATATTTTCTTCCATTTTTTATCAACATAGCACACTAGTGGTGGTTAAGGTGGAGTGAAAAAACTAAAGTTACAATTTTTGACTGGCGGGGGTGGGAATAGTTGTTCCATATGTAAAGTAGTGTAGGTGCAAAATTTTGTAATTTTAAAATGTATTCTTCATTGGCCCCAGCCATGCACAACATTGTACATTTTCTAGAAAAAGTGGTAAAAATTGATGAAAAGTAACAGCAACAGGGAGTTCACCCAAATTACTAAATTAATTCACAAAAACGTTCAAATCAAGAAACAGCTGGAAAACTGGATAGAACTTCCGAGATCTATACGGTGTAATCTTTATGACACCCGTAACAGCATCAAACCACCAGACCCAACTGAGGAATTCAGTGACAGTATGGATCAAATATTCCTTGAAACAGGACAGTATGTGACTCGGGTGGTGGTTGCTCACCTGAAGGACCGCTTACAAAGCAACCGCAACACTCTCACTCCACTGACATCAACACACACTCTCACTCCACTGCCAACAACAGACCCTTACACGCCAACCACTCATAGTCCTAAACCATCAACAGACCCTCACACACCGGCCACACCATCTACACCAGACACACCAGGTACAACAGCTACACCTGGGACACCAGCTCCACGGCCATCAACGGACCCTCACACACCATCTACACCAGGTAAAACACTAGCTACACCAACTACACCAGATAAACCAACTACACCAGCTAAAAAAGCTACACCGACGGTACTAGCCTACGTTTGCCGATTGGCTTGTATTACAACGGAACATTTGAATCATATTGGGCAAGGCGCTGCCCCAACACTCCACTACCGCTACTGCCACCGCAAAATTTAGGGGTAATCGTAAAACAAATCCATCGCAATGCTTCATAAAAAATTATTTTTAACTAATATAGGACGGAACAAACCCTAACACTAACCCTAACCTATATTCCATGAATTGTTCCAACTACTATAGGACCAAACTTACATAACCCTCAACCCAGGACTCAACTAACCCTAACACTAACCCTAACCCAGGACTCCACTAACCCCAACACTGACCCTAACCTTAATCTCCATGAATGGTTTCAAAATCAATAGACCCTCACTACTATAGGACCAAACTAACACTAACCCTAACCCAGGATTACACTAACCCTAACCCAGGACTAAACTAACACTAGCCCTAACCCTAACCTCAATTTCCATGAATGGTTTTAAATAAATAGACCCTAAATTATATCCTTATTTGGAATAACATGGTAAATCAGGCTTCCTGTTTGTGCCCGTGCCTCTATCCGAAATTAAACCTTAATTTCCAGTAATTGGACTAATTTAGGACTAAATAAACCCCTGACACTGACCTTAACCCTATTTTCCATTTAATTAAACTAGTTTAGAACTAAATAAACCCCTAACACTGACCCTAACCCTATTTTTTTTAATTAAACTAATTTAGAACTAAACAAACCTCTATCACACTGACCCTAACCTTACTTTCCATTAATTATTTGATCTAACTAAAATAAACCTTAATTTCTATTTATTAATTTCTATCAATTAAACTAAAGGGACTAAACAAACCCTAACCCTGACCCTAACCATAATTTCTACCAATTAATTTATATTAATCAAACAATATAATGACCAAACAAATCCCAACCCTAACCTTAATCTTGTAATTGTGGTAGTATGGTAAATCAGGCTTCTTGTTGTTGATCTGGGGGAGACGGTTTGTGCCAGTGCATATTCTTATCTCAAAACATCTCTTTAAAGCATGAGTAATTGAGTAATCATTGAGTATTTCAGTTATATTGTGAAATAATGTACTCATGAATCTGCAATTCTGCATCTTGCCCTTGAAAACAACTCTTCATTCGCATCATTATGACATTGCCGTACATGCTGAATTATGTGAAATCTTTGAGGCCGTGGGGGTCGATGAAAGAAAAATGTCAGAAATCTAAGACTTTGCCAGAATGCTTATATTATGGCATAGCAACTATTGCATACCCTGCCAGTTTAAGAAAAAAAAATTCAACCATTATTTTCACTCCACCTTAGTGGTGGTGCACCTCTGATTTTGAGTAGGCCTACTGCAAGAGGCGCCATAAAAATTTGTAATTAAAATGCAAAACACTAGTAGTTTATAATCGCTTTCCGTCATCAGTAGGCCTATAGGCCTACACGTCATTACGCATATGCGCTTGTCACAATTTACCGCTAATAAAGGCTACCTGCTTGCTTATAGGCCCTACGTATTTATAGCAACAAAATATAGGCAAAGCAAATAAAATTAATTCACACTGTTAGGCTTATTATTTTCACTCTGGGTATGCCGGGGGGAATTTCCGAACTCGTTCCCAACAACAGGTCGAAATGCATACCAACGATAATGTTATTATTGCCGGATGTTCTAGCAAAATAATTGCACTTAGGCTATTTCCGCCCAGTGGCGATTATATATCAAACGGAAAGCGATCAGTGGAATAGGGACCAGCTGCATCAGTGGCGGCGCCAGGGGGCTAGGGGCATTGTTATTGGTTTTAAGGCAAACACATTGCCAGCATTTCCACCCAACAGCGATTATTCGTTGGAAAACTCGACCAGTGGAATAGAGAGATGCGCCGCCCACTGCGGCCCCAGTTATAGCAACATTGGTTATAGAGCGTACATGTAGGCCTACGTCTATAGTCTATATTAAGTATATTGAGATTGAGCCTACATACAAAATACATCCATAGGTCTAGATACGTGTATGCGTTCATACATGTCCTACAATGCATGCCTACTATAATTGTCACGGGCCAACATTGGTTATTTCAAGTCTGTACAAACACTGTCAAACAGCTGCCATGGTACGACCTTAATCCCCTCATTTCTTGTCCTGGCAGAGACTTGGCAAAGGTCGACGACCAGATATATACACTTTGTTCGCCTTTTCACCATGCAATGTGCGATCAAAGTACGTGTGCGAGTGAGGGTAGTAGTCTAAGTAATCTTTGCATAGATTTAGGACAAAATAACAAAACCTCTGAGAAACGTCTAAGCTTATAATTATAACACGACAGTCAACCGTGCAATGAACCTCGATTATTTTGCCATCACTCATCAGCACACCATGATGTCAGTTTGTCACGATAATAATATTATTGTTATGCTTATGGTTCAGTTCTGTAAAGAATGTGGTTGTATGTCTGAAGGCAGAACTCAGACATAATTGTCTGATTGTATCACGCAATCACGCATACAACTTAAAACATATTCCACCATGGTTGTTTGCACATAATATGGGCAATCACACTACGTATAATGTCAGTTGGTCACGATAATAAAAAATATTATTATTGTTGTGCTTAAGATTCAGTTAGGCTAATATGTAAAGATGGTGGTTGCAAATCTGGTGGGTTCAGACAGACATGTCAGACTGTATTACGCAATCAGGCATACGACTTCAGATGTGAGCCTCCATGTAAGACTTGCTCTCCCATTGAAAATCGACACACCTATTTTCCAACTCTAAACCACTAATGGCACTATTGATACGCAAAGCAAAACCAAAACCGATGAGGTGACATTAGAAACCTCTGTGAATAAATTTACCAATTTCTTATTTTCCTGCTTGTTGTATTTTTCAAGCTCTTTCTTTAAAAAAGTGAACCGTAACAACTGACCATTACGTTTTGCCACTCGGGCAAAAATATCTGCGTGCAACAGATGTTGGCCACACTGTTTGAGTTTCAGAGTGCCACACTACAACGAGAAAGTCTCAACTATGGAAATTATCATTTGGATACACGCCCAGGGTGAGAATTCCGGGGGTTGTTGGGTTTAAAGTTCAAACCACCCAGCCTTTCTCATACTGTATAGGTCTCTATAATTGTTTTATTGAATGACTCACCGCGAACGTTGCACTGTCTGCACATGGCTGCAAAACAGATCGACTCCATTTCGATGTTGCGAATACCTCGTTCATGCGCTTCTGCGAGGAAAGTCATCTTCTCGTTTTCGGTGTAGTCACAAAACGCACCGTCCAACCGCGCCTGCCCTATACGCACGAACACACACACACACAGAATCGTCACTAAGAGCACTCGATTGCGTAGCAGTTGGATTGCCTATGAAAGGCTATGAAACAAGAGGTAGGGGTCCAGTAGCAGAGGCAGAAGTAATAGAAGTTGCAATGCCAGTATCAGTTCCATTACCAGTAGCAGTAGCTGTAACAGCAACAGTTGCAGTTGCAGTAGTAGCAATAGAAGCATCAGCAGCGGTAGCAGCAGCAGTACCAGTAGCAGAACCAGAGACAGTACCAGTAGTATATGGATAGTGGGAGTGGGAGTGGTAGTGGTGTTGGTAGTGGTAGTTGTAGTGGTAGTGATAGTAGTTGTAGTAGTGGTAGTACTAGTAGTATTAGTATAGAGGTAGCAGCAGCAGCAGCAGCAGTAGTAGTGTAATAGCGACGTGTAGTTTTTACCTTCGTAGAAGTCGAGCGTGCACATCGTCTTTCCAGTGACGACCTTGAAGTCGTCCTCTGGTCGAGAACAGCTGATCAATCGTTTGATGAGCCCTTCGTCCAGTGTCGCCGGTCGCTTTATCACTTTACCAAGAACTTGCTACGAACAACAAAAAGAAATAATCGTTCTGAAATATGTGCATCATCCGATCTTAATGACAAACCTATCTTCGTTGATAACGATTTAGTTCCATAGTCTCTACGGAAAAGAAAGCTGTTCCAGGGCTGACTCAGATCCTCTTTTCCACCGCCTTCAATCCTCTCAAACTCTTGTCACCGTCCACAACCTCCCCCTCCTCGCTCCTCGTATATGGTCACTCCATACGGTCACTCCTATGCGAGTCACGACCCAAGCCACATGATCTACCAGATGCAGTTCTATTAGTTAATTAATTCATTAATCAATTCAATAACTCATTTGTTCATTTATTTGTTTAACTACTCATTCATCAATATTATTTGTCATCGTAGTCTAGGTTTACTTACGACTTCAAAATGTGGTTGAAACAAAGCATCGACCACTTGTTCGGTGATTACCACTGTTCCCGGTTCCAAACCTAGAATATATAATATATAGTAAACAGTATAAGTTTACACAAACGACAACAACAACTACAACAACAACAACAAAAGTAACAACAAGAACAACAATGACAAACACCAACAGCAATAATTAATTACGACAAAAACAGCAACGACAGCAATCTGACTGCCAGTTTAATATTGTGCATGCATATAACTGATAGTGTGCGTTTCTTGCATGTATGTATTCATGTATTAATGTAGTCACTTATTCATTTATTCATGTAGGGCCTTTTTCATGTATTCATGTAATCATGTATTCATGTATAGTTGTATACATGTATTCATGTATTCATTTATTCATTTATTCATGTATTTATTTATTCATGTACATTGTAGTCTATTCATGTATTTATGTATTCATATATTCCTGTTTTCATGTATTCATATATTCATGTATTCATATATTCATGTATTCATGTATTCATGTATTCATGAATTTGTATTCATGTATTCGTGCCATCAGAAGTTGACGTTGGATCAATCGTTTGGCTATAATAGTTAGGCTACTGAGTACTGATCCAACGAAGGAAATAAATTCGTTGTTTTATTGCATTTTGATGACAAAGAGCTTTTTATTGACTGTTTCCGTGAGACGCAGAACAAACAAAAAACGTTGGCATAAAACTAGTCGACTGACACAATTTCGTCGATCCGAAAATGTGTGCTGAAGACTCAGGCTAATCTATTCTAATCCAACCAAAGTCAATCCAACCCAAACCCATCTAATCCAACCAAAGTCAACTGAAACCACTCTACTTCATTCAATTCCATTCGGCACATGACGATGTGCATGATTGTATACAAAAATTGTTATGAGTAGGCCTAACTTCAATACAATGTTGCCTAATGCAAGCCTATCAAACCACGGTGTTCCAAAGACAAGTCCTAAAACCAGATCATCATTCATAAAGTATGTATATGTGTGTATATATAATTATAATATATGCATCACGTACATAATTTATGTTAATAGGTATGTAATAATTATAAGTACGAATATAAGGATGAATAAGAATCCTTCTCGAATCATTCTATGCTTTACGACTGTAAGCAAGCGCGCACGCAAGTATGAATGCATGTGTATAGTCTACTATGCCTGTACACATTCAAGCGACAGCTAGATTGTTACAGGAAGACCCACGCCCCCCCCCCCCCCTACAGTGAACAAAGGGGTAAATGGGTAGGCCCTGGCCTACTAGGTGGTATGCTTGGACTGGCCGTCCGTCGTGTAGACCGCTGACTTACTTACTTACTATTCAGTGGCTACACTTGTCTAATTACGTTCGGCCTCATGAGAAGCAGAGTGACACTGGGTTTTGTCAAGTGTGACATTTTAATGACTTTGACTTTTCAACCCGAATGGGGGTGAAACAGGGGGGTGAAGATGTCATCAGCTTTGATGGTATACAACGGTCGCACGCATGTCATGTCACCACGCTGTCTTTTGGAACCACTTCAATAAAATCGGCAAAGATTCAAGTTTGAACTTTTGTGACTTAAAAAATCCGATTGAGTTGCTATTATCTGTCAATGGACGCTGGATAGAAACAAAGAGGTCTGTGTGTGGCTTGAAAAAGTTCTAAGAAGTGTAGGCCTACTGGATTGGGTATACTCGTTTATAGCCCGTTTAGATTTAGTCCCGTGACGTAGTTTGTGTATTCTGCCACACTGTAGTTTTATTGCAATGTATTGTATATTGTATAATTATAGGCTAATTGTCTTCTGCTTCTTACCGAGTCCTCCACTGGTTCCCATGCGGAAGAATTGTACATCAGAACACTTTGCGTGGTAGAGTATTTTCATGACTTCGTGTAGCAGAATGGATATGGATGGAATTCCCATCCCATGCTGAAAAATGCAAAGTATAGTGTAAATGTAAAATGTGCAAATGTATCTTTCATGTGATGATTCGATGTAACAGTGGAGGTTGATTTTGAATGATGTTACCCACAGACTGTACTGCCTCTAGACAGTGCAGGTTGATGTGTAGGGTAACAGTGCACTCCATATGGATAAGTAACCTTGCACAGTGGCCCAAAGCCAGAAACAGAGGAAAGAGACATATAGACATGCAGACAGACAGACACCTAGACAGACAGACAGACACACAGACAGACAGACACAGAAAATGACCAAAAGACAGTGTTACGTGACGAGTTAGTGTAGGGCCTATCCTCTAGGTGATAAATACTCTCTCTATCTCTCTATCTCTTGGCACTATATATATACAGGCTTATTAAGATATACATGTATATATATATATATATAAATATATATAGTACTGTTATGTATACATATATATAGTGTAACAAAAGGCTTAAAATGCAACTTGGTGGCAACGGTAACACGCAACGGACAGTATAGCTGCATGCATTCGTATAGAAGTGCTTACGCTGAGAGCGAGTACAGGTCCGACTTTGTACATGGCATATCGATCGGTTGCCTTGGTGATGTTGAAGAGGGTCTGTCCAGCGGGGAGGTCATACTTGAGCTGATCCATCATGAAGTAAGCGAACGACTCCATACGTCGTGGACTGCCACCCATGCACACGAACTAAATAATGTGCAGAGATAAAATTATACCAAACAAAATAATGCCATCTATTATACTGGAACAAAGAAAGAACTAGTACTGTGGTCCATGGTGCTATTTTTAGAGAAAGTTAAGGTAAGGTAATTAATGTAAGGTAATGCGGGGTACTGGTAAAGTTAAAAAGTGTGCTATCAATGAACTCATTACAGCCGAATTGGCGTACATGGAAACGAAAATTAAAAAAACTGCAGTTAAGTACTTAATAGTATTTATATTTCATACGATAGATATTTGCATTAACAATGCAATTATTATAATTACAATTTAATATAATTGAGATTTGTTCATCATTTAAGGAAAGCGAAATGTTATGAAGTATGGAAAGATTTCTTTCCCTCTTAAAATGAATGTGAGTGTTAATATCATTATATCAATGGAATATTTGGCTGGCAACCGGATTCGGATCTCCACAGCGATCATCGAGACAGCGCTCGTGAATAAGCTGATGCCCTGCCATAGCTTTAGAACATACACGTACATTATATATATATATACCTTGACGTCATTAAACATGGCGACCAGATCGTGAGTTTTTGTGCTGAGAGCCAGATGGTAGAGGACGTCTTCCTTCATTTCTTTCAGATTCGCATTGCCTATTGTCATTCTGTAAATAAATAATAGCATCAAGAAAAGAAATACATTCAAGGTCTCGAAATAAATACTCGCCCAGCAACAACAGATAGCTGTACATTTAACTAAAGCCTACTCAGAATACCGTGCAGAAAATGGGATGACTCGGTATTGTATAGCGCTTTTAAGAGGCTCTTAACTTAGACTTAACAGATACAATTACAATTGAATTTGTTGAGCTAACTCGCAGATTCCCTCGCCCTGCCTCAAGTGGGGAGCTGTTGGCCCTCGTGCTGGAGCCTCAACCCGTCAGAGTCGTGCTTTCTCAGTTGTAGGTCTTTCTGTCTGGAAAATAATTAGGGGAGGGTGCCCCAAGACGGGACGGTGCACAAGATGAGACGATTCAGTTTTCTCGCAGTCGTTTTGCGCGTTTATTTCTTATTATCACTCAATGAATCGACGATTACCTTGTCTATGTATGTACGAGTTTCAGTCTCTATGCTAACTATATCCGACTTGCAGATAAGCATTTTTCGTTTTGTGCTAGTAAGCTTACGATTTTGCGATTTTAAATAATCGCCCAAAGTCACCACTTTACGGAAACATTTCGAAACGTGCTTGGTGGCTAAACACAGTAAAATATGTCATCTAACGCATGTATTTTGAGATGGGCGATAATATGTCGTTGTTACATTAAAAATTGATGCGTTCACACATCATGCATAGAGTGCACAAGATGAGACATGCTTTGTTTGCCCAAGACGGGACGCGTCCCGTCTTGGGCACACGTCATATTCCAATGGTAAACTGTGTAACAACTACACGTCCCGTCTTGGGCACATGTCGCATACCAGTTGTATGCTGTAAAGCAACTTCTTAATAAGGACATACATACATACATACATACATACATACATACATACATACATACATACATACATACATACATACATACATACATACATACATACATACATACATACATAAATACATACATACATACATACATGCATACATACATACACACATACAGACACACAAATACATGCATGTATGTATGCATTGTATGTATGCATGTATGTATACATACATACAAACATACATACATACATACAAACAATACATACATACATACGTATGTATGTATGTATGTACGTACATAGCCTACATACATGCATGCATAGGCCTACACATATACATACATACATGTATGTATGCATTGCATGTATGCATGCATGTAAGTATGTATGACATTGTATGTATGTACGTACATATGTGAACTATGTATGTATATAATTATGTATGTGTGTATGTATATGCATGCATCATCATTCTTGTTGAGTTGATTAATGAAATAAATATGTTAAACATGGGAGAAGTTGATATAATTAATGTCCCATCATGGGCACTCCTGTGTCCCATCTTGGGGCACCCGGTGCCCAAGATGGGACGATTTGTAGGTCAACAAAAGTTCGCTGTCTCGTCTGAACCATACATTGTTTTCTTGCATATGATATGCCAGTTAGTGCTTAAAGGATTAGTTTAAAGGATGGAAGAAGTTGCAAATATGTATTGTCATCAGCAAAGGTGATTTGGAGCAAATACTGTGAATCGTCCCGTCTTGGGGCACCCTCCCCTAGTCTCCAGTTGGAGTTACGCCTGTATAGCCTCATCAGCATTTTACAGGTTCATTAAGATTTATTTATGCCACCATGGTTTAACTGAGAGCGCCTCTGAGAAGGTCTCTTGAAACGGTGCTATATAAATTCTTGAGATGAATGAATGAGTAAAGTATAGACATTTAATTTAGGAAGTATTATAATTGTTCTTTTCCTTATAGCAACCGACCGTTGGTGTTTGTCTCCAACTTCCTTGACTCCGTTTTCGCCATTCATCGTGTAGTTATTGATGCTGCAGAATAACAACAACAACAACAACAACAACAACTTTGCATGACAAGGACCTTAGGTGGTACAGAAAGTGTTTATAGTCCGTGTTAGAACCACTCCACATTAATCATTAATCCTGAAATGAATGACTTCTATTAAGTATTATTGGTATTTTTCCTATTTTTCTTAATAACCAAGAAACCAACCTTTGATCTTTGTCGTCAATTTCCTTGATGCCGTTCTCGCCATTTCTCGCATAGACATTGATGATGCTGTTGTTGTCGGCAGCCATCTTGTACTTTGCTTTGGATCAAGTTCCACTTCTTGTGCAGCGATGATGATCAAAGATGGCCTGATCTACATGTACAAGCAAATTTATTTAGCATTGACAAGATACAAGGTCAAAATAAAGTAATGGGTCTTTAATAGAGCGACCTGCCATTCTAGGGAACATTCTCAACCCTGTGCAGAACGTTTTTCTACACGCTCTGGGTTGTGTCACATCGGTATAAAAGAAGTAGTCACAGTTGAAAAATACTGTATACAGTGTATAGAATAACAACAACAACATAGCATGACAAGGAGGTTAGTGGTTAAGAAAGCGTGCAGGCCGTGTTACAACCACTGCACATTAATCTGGAAACGCTTAATAGATAGAAGCCCCATCTACATGTATACAGTATCTAACCTAATTTCCCCTATCTTCCTCTTGGTAGCTGTGATGACGTCCACAATCATCCAAGTCATCAATTTTAATTGGAACTTCTTGCATTGAAGCATTTATGCCTAAAGATTCCTTTCGGTTCATCTAATCTAATCTAACCCAATTCAATCTATTAAAGTCAATCTGATCTAATAATATATTTTCATTCTATCCATTTTTATGTGTGTTAATCTATTTTTAATCTATTCTAATCTATTCTATTATAATTAATCTAATATGTTCTAATCAGTATTCTATACTCTAATAATTATATTCTAACTTATTCTAATTGTATTATAATCTAATCAGATTTCCATTGTGCCGCTATCATTATCTCCCATAGGACCTATAATATCCTATATCATCCAATGATCGCTCAAAAATCATGATCCAGTGAGGAATAGGAAGCCAGAATGATTGAGACCGGATATAAAGACCAGAGTCACCAGAGGAACGACAAGCAAGGATATAATACGGTTGGCAAAAAGGCCCATAAAACGCCACATAACGATTATAATTAAGCTTATAATATGCATATGATATTTTTCAGCACAACATCCTACTTTTAATCACGAAGCAGATACATTGTCCTGTAAAGATCCAGTCGTACTTTTCAAAACCAACGGTCAACAAATTTACACAGAAAAGTATTTCAGCACAATTGGATAACAACATCGTACTATTGAATATTGCAGATGGTTCCACGGACCAAGTCCAACATGAAGATCTCTCTCTGCAACCTACAACCGGTGTACAGTGTTGCCACTGAGGTTTCAGAAATAAACCCAGATTTCCTTACAAAAAATCCCAGAAAAACCCAGACTATTCACATAAGCTATATTAGACCCCCCTGTTCAAATTAAGTTGATTTTTCGCTTGTTCGTATGAGGATTAACAAAATGTTCGTCAAAATGGTCAACTCACCAAAATAAACTCAGATTTGGCCCGAAAAACCCAGAAACCCAGACGAAGGCCAAAAAAGACAGATCTGGTGGAAAAACCCAGTTGTGGCATCACTGCCGGTGTAAGCCAAGGCTTTCCGGGCACATTGCCACTTCCGACAGCAGCTTCCAGCCATCAACACGTAGGCCTATAGTGACTGTATACTGTGCGCCAAGAATAACAACTCCCTCTACACATATGCCAAGCACCTGCTTAGGCTCTGCTTCACTTATGACCGGCTAAATTATTAGCAACATTGGTTGGAGAGTACTTAGAGATTGCGTCACATGCGTCTCTGTGTTAGGGAGCGTGCGGATAGCGGTTCGCTTCCCCCATGATGGTTTATTTACTAGACATTGAAGCCTCTGGTTAACACGGCACGAGGCTATATACGAGGCTATAATTTTATACGCCCACATTGCCTTGGCCTGGCTTTCTTTACACGAAAACGGGTTAATGGTTGGTATATTGATCTCTCGGTCCCGTGCAGCAGAAACCCCGCTGCTTACAATGAGAAATTTATTTTATTATTGACCGCTTCTGACCAACGCTGCTCGACCAAGCGCTACCGCTTTCGTTGCAACTGTAAGCTTAGTCGCTATTCAGATTTCAGACAATCTTCCACGCTACTAGGCCTATCAGTCACGCATCGTCGGTTCAGGACTTTATTAAACAACAAACATGTCTAATGGTCTTCATAAAACCATCACAAATAAACGGTTTTATGAGCACAGCTTGGTTAACTATCATACAGCCTACCAGAATGCATAGGTTAGGGATCATGTGGGGTGAACCCGGTGAAGGTGTCAGAATTTGAATGTATCAAAGGTCTCTAACATCTGCCGCATGATGGGTCTTTTGGTAGATATTATGTACATGTACAGTCGGGTTGCACATTATACTGTTGCTCTTCACGTTATAATTCGTTGTTTTTCTGAGACGACTGTTTCTCTCTCTCTTTTTAATTAAAGATGCTTTCCTCCATCTCTCTCTTTTTCTCGTTTGCTTTTCACTGGTATACGTCAAAGTTATGAGCTCTCGCTTAAGTAACATTGCCGTACATGCTGTCGCCTCATAAAAACGTGTGTTTGATGTGCATGTATTTTTTTGTGGTGCATTGTGACATCTGAACGATCAGCAGAATTTACATTCCGTGGGAAAACCCATTCAAACTCTCAATCAACAATCGGGTGCTAGAAGGCATTTTCCAGAAACATCTGCGATTTTTGGAACTTGACATAAGCATGTCGTTATTATACATGTAGCTTGTCACTGTTTAACGACACTATTATACTCAATCAATCAATCAATCAATCAATCAATCAATCAATCAATCAACCAACCAATCAAGCAATCAAATCAATCAATCAAAAATCAGTCAATCAATCAATCCAATCAATCAATCCAATCAATCAACCAATTAATCAATCAATCAATCAATCAGCCAATCAACCAATCAACCAATTAATCAATCAATCAATCGAGATTATTAGTATCATGACCCTCCTCCTCCTCTATCCAGGCTTGGGACTGGCACTGGCAAAATGCAACCAGTGGCGAGGTTGCATGGCATTTTTTCATAAGAACACCTCTTTATTCTGAGAAGTTCTACATTGCAACGCTCATCACTATTTTCAGAAGAATTACTATTCCTATACTTATACGCCTTCAGCTTAGTCTGTATAATTTAGATTTAAAAGTATAAGAGGTGGTGGTTATAACTAATAGTAGAAAATAGATGCAGTGTATGGAGAATCGTAACCGTAATCGTAATCTCCAAATTTCTAAGGCGCCACTCGAAAGCCGATGGCGGGGCACCAGCTTATTCACAAGCGCTGCGTTGAGTCAAAAGGGTTGTCCGTAAGAAAAGTCCATGGTGGTCCGGGTCGATAACGTATCAGTAGGCCTACCGGTTGTTGTAGAAGCATCGGTAGTAATAGGCTACATGTATAGGGCCTAGTGGAAGCAGTAGTAGAGTAGTAACAGTAGTACGCAGTAGCAGTAGCTGCTGCTATCGCTGCTCTTGCTCTTGTTATTGCTACTATTGTTGTTGCTGCTATTGTTATTGCTGCTATTGTTGTTGTTGCCATTGCTGCTGCTGCTGCTATTCTTGTTGCTGCTATTGTTGATGCCACTATTGTTGTTGCTGCTATTGTTGCTGCTGCTTTCGTTGTTGCTGCTATTGTTGTTGCTGCTATTGTTGTTGCTGCTATTGTTGTTGCTATTGTTGCTGTTGTTGTCATCTCGATTTTTATTGGACGACGACGACAATGATGATGATGATGATGATGTAAACATAATTATGATAGTCATGGTGATGATCGATTCACCTCAAATTTACACCAATTAAATGACTAGGAAGCTCCCAGAAACTGAAAGTGTTTTCCACCAAAGATTTGGAATGATTTTCAGAAAACCTCCCATCGGACTTTTGCCTCGTCAGCCTCAAATAGAGCAGGCAATGAAAAAATTATATCCTGCACGGAGCCAACGACACAGTGGCACGACATGTAGGCCAATACCCCTCCTCCTCCTTCCGTCCGGCCTACCTGCAGTCTCAACAGGAGTGGCTATCGTATAGCCTACGTGACTCTCTTGGTCGATGATATCAAAAGCGTGACGAAGGGTCAACCAAACTGATGTTATTGGACCTAATAATAATTGTTTGTCAAGCGTATTATTAATATTATTATAGGATATCGAGATTTCTGTCGCACCTACCATAGAGGGGGAAGGGGTGACGACATTGCGCTAAATCAATAGACTTCACACACGCACACACACCTACACATTAGCTTTTATATAGCGCTGGTTTGATCTCAATTAGACCTATATGACGAGGATCTCAATGAACAGTAAAAATCTGTAAAAAATGACGTTTTACAAGTAAACTCAAAATGCTCTTTTTATTCTTAGATTTAACACATATCGCCGGTTTATAAGCGGATAAATGAAATTGACTATTATTGAATTGACTAATATTGTTGGCATTTATTATTGATATTAATATTAATATTATCATTATCGTTATTATTATTGAGTTTTATAGGCTAGCCTATACAGCATCTTCAAGGCAATCTACTCAGAAGCGCTCCAGTCCAGTCACGGCTGAATAGACTAGTTTTTGAGTTCGAAAGTAGCATAGTAGTGTGAACTCTATATGCACAAGGCGTAGTGCAATAGGGACCAGATTACAGGTTCTAGGACTGCAGGCACTAAGAAAGATGTTCAAAAAGTGCAGCTGATTTAGGCTAATAGTAGTCCGCGAACGAGTGACTAAGATTTCAGCCGACCGGAGAGCTACTCGCCGTTGGACACAAGAATTGGGACAGCACAGCTCCTGCAGGTAGGCCTACATGGGAGCCAGACACTACATGTAGCACCATAGCAATGCAGAACCCCATAGGTGATCCGCTGCGTGGTAGCAGAGGTTGCAGAGGTAATCAACCCCATCTCATGTTACTACTGCACGCCAGTGCTAAAAGTGCAAAAAAAGTGCCTGGACGTCCCTTACCTTTCCAAAATAAGTGCCAGGACGGCATAGAGATCTGAAAATAAGTGCCAGGACGCCGTCCATGACCGTCCTGCCATACTTTAAGCCCTGCTGCACATTGATAATTAGTGAACAGTATATCTCTAGACAATAAATTGGATGGTTACTGTTTGACCAGCTGCTTCGTAACAAAGATCATATTTTGTGTTGCCCCTCCTTTATTCTGGCTTGGGACTGGCGCTGCCAAAGCATGCGGTTTGTGACGGATTTCCCACGGCTACGTAGTTGATGATGGTGTTAAAAGGACAACATACAGCTGCAGGCCATCGCCGACTTCGCCGTGTCGATCTTACAAAATTTTTGCCGGTAAGTCGGTAATACGTTGTAACTGCACGAAAGGCTTGTTTGACCGAAAGACCCAACGATTTGTTCCTTATTTGTACCTAATTATAGCGTTGGTAAAAACATTTGTAGAGGTGTTTAAGGGGAACCTGTAATAGTCTCTTGCAATTGTATGTCACTTTTACGCCTCAAAAGCCGTGGTACTCTATACAATAAAAATTCTCAAGAAGGTCGAACTTGAACATTGTAATTGAC
>OX243820.1:37954798-38057283 GCA_945859605.1 Lumbricus rubellus
TCTCCTGCACCTCCAACTTCTTCACCTCTTCCTCTTTTCTCTCTCTCCTCCTCCTTCGTCTCTTCCTTCACCTCCGCCACCTTTCTCTCTCCACCTCCTTCACCTCATCCTCCACCTCCTTCACCTTTCTCTCTCTCCTCCTCCTTCACTGCATCCTCCATCTCCTATTCTCCTTCAACTCAGCCTATTCTCATTCACTTCCTCCTTCACAGCCACCTTTCTCTCTCTCCTTCACGGTCTCCTCCGTCTCCTATACTCCTTCAACTCATTCTATTCTCATTCAACAACTCCTCAACCTCATTTGTCTCTCCCTCCACTTCACCTCTCTCTCCTCCTCTCTCATCCTCCTCCTCCTCTCTCCCAAACACCCATTATTCCTTAGTCATCAATTGGTAGTATTCCAATACACATGGTCAAACCCACCATCATTCCACTTAGCGCATTATATCACTCTACAGACCTTCTCCTCACCCGTCCAACCATCCATTCCGACCCCTCCACACACGAAAATTTGCATTATATGCATAAGAAGCAGTCAAACAGAAAGCAGCGTAGCCTAACAACAGGTCAATCGGAAAGTGAGAACCACTAAGTATGTCCTCTCTCTCCCTACACAGCCTTCAGCATCATCCTCCAACAATCCATTTCACCCTCCCCAGCCAAAATTACGCATTTTACGCCTAAGCGCCAACCAACCAGAAAGCGAGAAACCTAGAAACCGACCAATAAGGAGTCGAAAACTCCTAGGAACGGCCTCTCTCTCCCTCTATAGCAGTCCACCACACCCTCCAACCCTCCATTCCGAACCACCGCTCACAAATTTATCCTTTACGGCTAAGAACTGACCAATCAGGAAGCAGCAAATCCAAGCGACGGACCAATCAGGAAGCGAGAATTTCTGTGTATACCTTCAAAATATTGCCATTATTCACCATTTTATTAGAAAATATGTATAAATCAAACATTTATACAATTAAATTAATCAAAAGTGTAACATATATTCAGCATTTCCTACAAAATTATTTTAAAATATAGCAGCCAACAACAATTTTCTTCATCTTTTCATATTCAATTAAGTCCAAACACAGTATTAACTTGCAACAGGACATTACCAACACAGTCACAAACACTCATTCTTGTGCACATAAGTCCAAAAACCGAAAATCATTCAACCGCACATTCCAAATATGCCGACCTTTACTCATTTCTTTTATAGCCAAGTCCAAAAACCGAAGAATCCAACAACATTCGCACTACAATACGGATTTCTTCACAAATTTTACGCATAGGCAAACCCAAAAACCTAAGAATTACTCAACCTTCCACTCTCAATATGGCGACCGGACCAACTTTTACACATAGTCAAACTCAATAACCTAAGAATCACTCAACCTTCCATTCCCAATATGGGCACTTTAACAACTTTACCGAATTGTCAAACGCAAAAACTCAACAGGAACTCAACCTTCCTTTCCTCATTTGGCAACTTCCCCAAAATTTCACGCATAGTCAAACGCAAAAACCGTAGAAGTACTCAACCTTCCTTTCCCAATATTGTGACCTTTAGCAATCATCTGCTCCCAAGGCGGCGCCAGCACAGCCTTTCCTGCACAATCATGCTCAAATAACGAACATACAGACAATTTTTCACACACGCTAAGCCCAAACAACACAAATACACACAACTTTTCAGTCGCAAGATGGAACATCGACATACTTTCACACACACACACACACACACACACACACACACACACACACACACACACACACACACACACACACACAATCTCAAAGCCCATGGAAACTTTCGGTCATCTATTCCCAAGGAATTTCTTACACACATATGAACATACAAGATACTCATATCACTTTCCAACCACATAGATGGTGCACAAGCTGACTTTCTTGTACATGTAAGAGTACAAACCACAGAATCGTCACGCATTTCTTTCAACAGGTGGCGCTTTTTCTTAAATATTGACATATTACATATCAAATATACGAAATTCACAAGCACATATTCAACAACACAACCATTTTCAATATGCGTGCGAACAAGTAGCAGAGGAACTCTTCAATTTCTAACATACATGCATATACTTTGAGCGAATTTTCTAACTTAGATTATCAACTTTACATGCAACGGCGAAGAATGTAAGTTGTGTAAGGCAAACACAGTAGGTGTATGGCGACAAGGCGTTACGAATTGATAATTAGCAAGGTAAAATTATAAATATGTTAGATGTGCGAGCGAGCAGAACTTGAACTTTTCAATGTAAGACACGAACTTTTACCATTGCACGAAGTCAAACTTGTAATTTACGAAGTATAAACACCAAAAATGTGCGTAGAATGTGTTAAGTTGAAGAAATATGGAGTGGGGGAAAGCGCATATTCTTAAATTTGTGGAAAACAAGTCTCTTCAATATTTGTGCCATGTCAGCAATTTAGGTAAATTGCGAACTTAAAGAGCGAAGAAATACAACTTAGGATTACAAACAGCAAATTGCAAGACTTTTAAGGGTTGAGAGTGTTAAGTTGGTGAAGTAAAGGGGTGGGGAGAGTGTTCAATTCTTAAATTTGTTGAAAACAAGCCTCTTCATTATTTGTGCCATGTCAGCAATTTTGACAAATTGCGAACTTAAAGAGCGAAGAAATGCAACTTAGGGTTATCAACAGCAAATTACAAGACTATTTTTAGAGTTGAGAGTGCTAAGTTGGTGAAGTAAAGAAGTGGGGTGGGGGTACCATTCTTAAGTTTTGTGAAAACAAAGGTGTTCAATATATGCAACAAGTCATCAATTTTGACAAAATGCGAAAATATTGTACGAAGGAACACGAATTAGGGTTACGAGTAGCGAAATGCAAGGTGTTTAGGGTTAGCAGTCATGTGCAACTTAGCAGAAATCTGCATTCGTCAACTCTGAAAACGCTAAGTCCATCATTTTCACCGTTCAAAGTCGATCGGCAGCTCCTTCGTGCGGTACGACGGCGGTGGCGGCGGACACCCCTTCCCTCACGGACGACCTCGGACCCTGCGGCGTGGATGACGACGTGGCGCGCATTCCCAATTAGATCAGGCTTTGGTTCGTAGAAGTTAAAGTCGAATACGCTCCGACACAGCTCTTTCAAAAATTTCCTTCACCCGCAATACGCATGAGCCTTTAACTTCATACGAGCCAAAGCAGGATCGATTGGGAAAGCGGGCCTCGTCGTCAGCCTTGCCGCTGGGTCCGAGGTCGTCCGTGAGGGAAGGGGCGCCCGCCGCCACCGCCGTCGTACCGCACGAAGGAGCTGCCGATCGACTTTGAACGGTGAAAATGATGGACTTAGCGTTTTCAGAGTTGACGAATGCAGATTTCTGCTAAGTTGCACATGACTGCTAACCCTAAACACCTTGCATTTCGCTACTCGTAACCCTAATTCGTGTTCCTTCGTACAATATTTTCGCATTTTGTCAAAATTGATGACTTGTTGCATATATTGAACACCTTTGTTTTCACAAAACTTAAGAATGGTACCCCCACCCCACTTCTTTACTTCACCAACTTAGCACTCTCAACTCTAAAAATAGTCTTGTAATTTGCTGTTGATAACCCTAAGTTGCATTTCTTCGCTCTTTAAGTTCGCAATTTGTCAAAATTGCTGACATGGCACAAATAATGAAGAGGCTTGTTTTCAACAAATTTAAGAATTGAACACTCTCCCCACCCCTTTACTTCACCAACTTAACACTCTCAACCCTTAAAAGTCTTGCAATTTGCTGTTTGTAATCCTAAGTTGTATTTCTTCGCTCTTTAAGTTCGCAATTTACCTAAATTGCTGACATGGCACAAATATTGAAGAGACTTGTTTTCCACAAATTTAAGAATATGCGCTTTCCCCCACTCCATATTTCTTCAACTTAACACATTCTACGCACATTTTTGGTGTTTATACTTCGTAAATTACAAGTTTGACTTCGTGCAATGGTAAAAGTTCGTGTCTTACATTGAAAAGTTCAAGTTCTGCTCGCTCGCACATCTAACATATTTATAATTTTACCTTGCTAATTATCAATTCGTAACGCCTTGTCGCCATACACCTACTGTGTTTGCCTTACACAACTTACATTCTTCGCCGTTGCATGTAAAGTTGATAATCTAAGTTAGAAAATTCGCTCAAAGTATATGCATGTATGTTAGAAATTGAAGAGTTCCTCTGCTACTTGTTCGCACGCATATTGAAAATGGTTGTGTTGTTGAATATGTGCTTGTGAATTTCGTATATTTGATATGTAATATGTCAATATTTAAGAAAAAGCGCCACCTGTTGAAAGAAATGCGTGACGATTCTGTGGTTTGTACTCTTACATGTACAAGAAAGTCAGCTTGTGCACCATCTATGTGGTTGGAAAGTGATATGAGTATCTTGTATGTTCATATGTGTGTAAGAAATTCCTTGGGAATAGATGACCGAAAGTTTCCATGGGCTTTGAGATTGTGTGTGTGTGTGTGTGTGTGTGTGTGTGTGTGTGTGTGTGTGTGTGTGTGTGTGTGTGTGTGTGTGTGTGTGTGTGTGTGTGTGTGTGTGTGTGTGTGTGTGTGTGTGTGTGTGTGTGTGTGTGTGTGTGTGTGTGTGTGTGTGTGTGTGTGTGTGTGTGTGAAAGTATGTCGATGTTCCATCTTGCGACTGAAAAGTTGTGTGTATTTGTGTTGTTTGGGCTTAGCGTGTGTGAAAAATTGTCTGTATGTTCGTTATTTGAGCATGATTGTGCAGGAAAGGCTGTGCTGGCGCCGCCTTGGGAGCAGATGATTGCTAAAGGTCACAATATTGGGAAAGGAAGGTTGAGTACTTCTACGGTTTTTGCGTTTGACTATGCGTGAAATTTTGGGGAAGTTGCCAAATGAGGAAAGGAAGGTTGAGTTCCTGTTGAGTTTTTGCGTTTGACAATTCGGTAAAGTTGTTAAAGTGCCCATATTGGGAATGGAAGGTTGAGTGATTCTTAGGTTATTGAGTTTGACTATGTGTAAAAGTTGGTCCGGTCGCCATATTGAGAGTGGAAGGTTGAGTAATTCTTAGGTTTTTGGGTTTGCCTATGCGTAAAATTTGTGAAGAAATCCGTATTGTAGTGCGAATGTTGTTGGATTCTTCGGTTTTTGGACTTGGCTATAAAAGAAATGAGTAAAGGTCGGCATATTTGGAATGTGCGGTTGAATGATTTTCGGTTTTTGGACTTATGTGCACAAGAATGAGTGTTTGTGACTGTGTTGGTAATGTCCTGTTGCAAGTTAATACTGTGTTTGGACTTAATTGAATATGAAAAGATGAAGAAAATTGTTGTTGGCTGCTATATTTTAAAATAATTTTGTAGGAAATGCTGAATATATGTTACACTTTTGATTAATTTAATTGTATAAATGTTTGATTTATACATATTTTCTAATAAAATGGTGAATAATGGCAATATTTTGAAGGTATACACAGAAATTCTCGCTTCCTGATTGGTCCGTCGCTTGGATTTGCTGCTTCCTGATTGGTCAGTTCTTAGCCGTAAAGGATAAATTTGTGAGCGGTGGTTCGGAATGGAGGGTTGGAGGGTGTGGTGGACTGCTATAGAGGGAGAGAGAGGCCGTTCCTAGGAGTTTTCGACTCCTTATTGGTCGGTTTCTAGGTTTCTCGCTTTCTGGTTGGTTGGCGCTTAGGCGTAAAATGCGTAATTTTGGCTGGGGAGGGTGAAATGGATTGTTGGAGGATGATGCTGAAGGCTGTGTAGGGAGAGAGAGGACATACTTAGTGGTTCTCACTTTCCGATTGACCTGTTGTTAGGCTACGCTGCTTTCTGTTTGACTGCTTCTTATGCATATAATGCAAATTTTCGTGTGTGGAGGGGTCGGAATGGATGGTTGGACGGGTGAGGAGAAGGTCTGTAGAGTGATATAATGCGCTAAGTGGAATGATGGTGGGTTTGACCATGTGTATTGGAATACTACCAATTGATGACTAAGGAATAATGGGTGTTTGGGAGAGAGGAGGAGGAGGATGAGAGAGGAGGAGAGAGAGGTGAAGTGGAGGGAGAGACAAATGAGGTTGAGGAGTTGTTGAATGAGAATAGAATGAGTTGAAGGAGTATAGGAGACGGAGGAGACCGTGAAGGAGAGAGAGAAAGGTGGCTGTGAAGGAGGAAGTGAATGAGAATAGGCTGAGTTGAAGGAGAATAGGAGATGGAGGATGCAGTGAAGGAGGAGGAGAGAGAGAAAGGTGAAGGAGGTGGAGGATGAGGTGAAGGAGGTGGAGAGAGAAAGGTGGCGGAGGTGAAGGAAGAGACGAAGGAGGAGGAGAGAGAGAAAAGAGGAAGAGGTGAAGAAGTTGGAGGTGCAGGAGAAGGAGAGAGAAAGGAAGGCGAAGGAGGGGGAAAGGGAAAGGAGGAAGAGGTTAAGATGGTGAAGTTGAAGGTGGAGGAGGGAGAAAGGAGGAGGAGGTGAAGACTGTGGAGGTGAAAGAGGTGGAGAGAGAAAGAAGGAAGAGGTGGAGAAGGTGAGGTGCTGGAGAAGGAGAGAGAGAAAAGGAGGAGACGGCGGAGGAGGAGGAGTATAGGAGGACGTGGGTAAGGAGGAGGAGAAGGCTGTGACTGACGAATGTTGTTGGTTATGGCCTGAGGACATAATACACACAGTTGAATACAAGAATTACTTGACCATAATAGTGAATAATTGGACTTCTTTCAAGTCGACTGGGCTATTGTGAACTGGGGCGGCGCTGCTTCAGTGGAGACGGTTGTACCCTGAGGCCATAATACATACCGTTGAATACAAGAATTACTTGACCATAATAGTGAATAATTGGACTTCTTTCAAGTCGATTGGACTATTGTGAAATGATTCGGCGCTACTTCAGTGGAGACGGTTGTACCCTGAGGCCATAATACGCCGTTGAATACAAGAATTACTTGCCCATAATAGCGAATAATTGGGCTTCTTTCAAGTCGTCTGGACTATTGTGAAATGGAACGTCGCTGCTTAGTAGTGATTAATACATAGAACAGCGGTTGGATTGACGTAATATACCGACGGATTAAGACATTATGCTTGGGAATTAGAGTAATACTGTGGCGGATTAAGGTATTAGTCCGGTACCGCGGCGGATTAGTGCGGCGGCCCTGCGGATTAGGGTAATAGACCTGTATTATAGCGGTGGATTAGGATAATAGATAATTAGCAAGTCATTAGCACTATAAGGTAATAGATAATTAGCAGGTCATTAGTACTGTGGATTAGTGTAATAATTAATTAATGAGCAATTAGTATAATAGATAATACCGTTAATAGTCCCTTAATGGGTCATTAGTAAGGGGGTGTGGCTCATTAGTAAGGGGGCGTGGCCCATTAGTGAGTGGGCGTGGCAGTGGGCGTGGCAGGGGGCGTGCCTCATTAGCGATAAGCCGGGGATAAGCCTTCCTTTGTCCTTAGACTGTCTGTATTACACTACTATAGTCCAACCCCTTCCCCCAGATATTTTTTCACGATTCTCACGCTGATGTCACCCTCCTGCCTTCATGCGCGGGTTCCCACGATAAGATCCGATTAATTTTAGACCTATTATATTAAATCAACTTCTTGCTGTCGAGTAGATGTCATGACATGCATTCATGGTGACTTGAGGACGAAGATAATAATTATATCCTGAAGTTTTTTTGAAGGCCGAATCACATTTTAAATCATGTCCAGCTCAGACCAGCTGTGAGCGAAACCTTGAGTTAACTCAGACAATGTAGGACCTATGTCCGCGAACAGAGTGGTTCGTTCGTATAGTTAGACGGAAACTTGAATCGCTTCGTTGCTTCTCAGACATATTTATTACAAACTTGCAGTCTTTGAATAGTCTTTGAATAGTCTTTGAATAGTCTTTGAACAGTCTTTGAATAGTCTTTGAACAGTGTCTTTGACAAGCTGCAAAAAAACACAACGCAAAAACTTGACGTGCATAGGCGTAGGGGACATTTCAGGAGTGGGGGGGCAAAAGTATAACTTTTGCCCGAAAATCTTAAGAATTTTTTCCGTCCGGCCGAAAAATTTTTCCTTTTTCCGCCCAAAAAATCTGACGACCTTTTTTTTTTTTTAGTCGTCCGCTCGAAATTGCCCGAAAATTTCCGTTACTTTTCCGCCCGAAAAATCTGACGACCTTTTTTTTAGTCGTCCGCTCGAAATTGCCCGAAAATTCCCGTTACTTTTCCGCCCAAAAAATCTGACGACCTTTTTTTTTTTTTTAGTCTAATTTCCAACATTTCTTAATTTCTTTAGACATTTTTTTCCTTTTCCCGGACTGCTTGCCCGAAAAACCACACTTGCCCGAAATTTGGGGGCCATTTGCCCCCTCTGGACCCCCGTCTCCTACGCCTATGTTGACGTGTTTCGCGGTGATAATTAGCAGCTTTGCATGCGTGGGAACAGCGGCAAAAAACTGGAAAGATTTTATCAGTAGGCGATTCGTAGTGGCCTCTTGACACGAAGACTTTTTAAATAAAGAAACGCAAGTCTCTTGATGACCTGAGAACAATTAATGAATCGTGATGCTTTTGAAGTCCGCTTTCCATCTTAAATCATAGGCAGCTGTGAGCGAAGATGAAGACCTTGTCAAACGTCTCCTTGAGATCGCTCGGACCATGATATTTAAGCGCATGCAGTGCATGGGAACTTGCCCTGGAAAATTGACACCAACTTTTATGATGACAATGATGATGATGATGATGATGATGATGATGATGATGATGATGATGACGATGATGATGACGATGATGATGATGATGATGATGACGATGATGATGACAACGACGACGACGACGACGACGTCAAAGCCCATAATCAAGTGAGGGTCGTTTGGTCAAGCCATTATTATATGTATGTAGACGAGTGAAGCTCTAGCCATGTTGAACTAAAACTCAATCTATAGCCAAAAACATTTCCAACAATCTTAGCTTCAAAACAACATCAAAAGCTCGTTTCACACGCATGCAAGTATCACAATTCTGCGCAGTCTTGGCTTGTTGGCAAACGATATATGTTTCAGAAGCTAGATAGACCTACTAAAGTATAGGACTAAACTTTTATAGACAACGTTTGATAAGTGAAACTCATGCCAGACTCGCGTGGCAGAATCGTTGAAGAGACGGTCGCTAGGTGGACTCAGCATCTCTACAGTCTGCTATGTTTTCCTCGAATAATCATAGACGCAAGATGTTGTTAGCGGTAGATCTATTAATTAACAGGTTGCATTACAATCAAGCCCCCTCAAATTGAAACAATGCATGTACCAAAACATGATATTATAAGAACTCTTCGGATTTAATTTTTTATGTTTGCACGCATAATTTATGATTGTTTAGGCCTATGTATAGCCTACTACGCGTGTGTGTATTTATTCATTCACTCCATAAATTATAGGGGCCACTTCATTCTTTAGCGAATGCAGACCCGTAGTGATGGCCCAAGGGCTTGAAAGTCCCCGGGCACATCTGCACCTCGGTTGTCGCTTGCAGGTACGTAGCAACAATGAACTTGGCCACCTCCGAGCATAATGTCCCCAAAATTTCCGACGACCTTTTTTTTAGTCATACGGCCAAAATCTCGGAAACATTTCATCAATTCGCCGCCCGAAAAAGTTCATGACCTTTTTTAGCCATTTTGTTCATTTTTGCACTTTTAGGGGCCCCTTCCTTGCGGTGGCCTCCCTTCGGTCGGAGGGTACGGAGGGCCGTCGCTACGCCTCTGGTCGCTTGGTGTGTGACCGGGATTCATCGTTGAAGGTGAATTCGGTCCTGCTGGTAGGATCATTGCTTCCCCAACTGCGAAACAGTTGGGTATACTAACGGGAGGCGAGACGTGAACGCTGATCCTTTGCCCCCTTCCCCCACTCAGAAGCATTAATTTGCGTATAGGTCATCATGTAGGTCAGTTGTTTTCTTATTCTTGTCTCCAACTAATCCATCAACTAGGACACGATGTAACTATGCAGTTTGCTTTAAAAAAATACGTGCGCTTTTATGCATACTGACACACATACACTGAAACATGAGTCTACACCCACTTAAGCTGCATGTATTAATAAATCTGATACGTGAGATTGGCTACGTGAAACAAGCGCTTACTTCACGTAGGATAAATGGATCAGCTGATAAGATAAACGTTGGCTTAGTCCTTAATAATTAATTAAGCAATAATTCGGTGTGAGCGAAAACTATCGTGAACACAATGCTGTCGAGTTGTTGATTGATCCTCTTAATTTCCATACTGTTTAAGTTTGTGAAGATGAACTTTCGACTTCGTGTTGAGAGTTGAGAGGAGGATTTATAATTGTAGGCCCCTATTAATAGTCGCAGTCAGTGATCGATTAATTATAGTTCGATAACAATTATTATTAAATAATTATTCTGTCTTTCTTTCTATGTCTTCTCAGCTCAGTTGTCAGCTGGTGTTTCTGACTTTCTCCTTACTTCGTTCTGTGCCTGGATGTGCTTCTGCCAGTCTGAATGTCTTTGTGTTTGTTTGTCTGTCTGTCTTGCTGAGTATGTTTTTCACTGTTTGCAGTCTTGTCTGTTCGTCTGTGATTCTTCTATTTTATGTCTGTCTTTCTTTCTAACAATCTCATTCCCTGTATATCTGACTGTTTGCTTGCATCTGTCTGTTTGTCTTTCTCTCTATCTGTCCGTTTTCGTCTGTGTGGGTGTGTGTTTCTGTCGGTCTGCTTTTCTGGTTCTCTGTCTTTCTACCGGTCTCTCTGCTTGCCTGTCTCAATCCATCTATGTGAGAGCGTGCATGAATGCTTCCCATTTCACAAGGACGTCATAAACTTCAACAGTGACTTGAGACACTCATAATATATATCAATTAGCCTATTTATCGGCCAATATCGTTCACGTTCTCCCATAACTAGCAGGCCTATCTCGCGATCTCTGACCAAAGTGAAGCATTGTGTTCATGGCTTCACATCAGGGCCGCTCGAACCAGTCTCGTGTCTATACTCAGCTGCTCTGAAGTGTCTCAAAGTACAGTGAAGTCATACTTCACATTTAGAAGAGTTGCTTCACGTGCTTGAAATGTGAGTCCGCGTGACAAGTCCCCACCCACAAAAGTCTTCACCAGCCTATATAATATACTGGCAATTATAATCTAATTGAAAATTTTCTTCTGCGAGACGAAATTATTCGTAATTAGTTCTTTAATTGCGAATTCGATTTCTGAAGATCTCTAGTCTTACTTTTCAGCAAGTAAGTACTGTAACCTATAAGAGAAAATTAATCGCCTCTTCTAATCATTATCCCATCTTCAGGGTGTTGGTCTGATTTGCAGTTAGACTCTATACGCCATCATCTCATTCATCATTTCTTAGACAATTGCGTGGCATAATAGAAGTTACAAATTCATGTTGATTTATTGTCAATGATATCACTTGTTCCCGGGACAATTTTGAATAAAAAGCAAAATCCTCATATACATGTATAATAATGAGAGTATATTTGTTTCACTTTTCATATCACCAACCCGGCAAATTGCTACAGACAAAGAATCAAGGGCAAACAGACAGACGCTGTCACATAGACAGACGGAGTGAGACAGACACACAGACAGGCAGACTGGACACTCAGGCAGAGAGACAGACAGAATGACAGGAAGAAGAGCATGGAGTAAAAATGAAGAGCAGAAAGTAAGAAAGTACAGTAGAAAGCAAAAAGGATAAGCTAGAAAGTAAATTAGGACCTAAACGGCAGTAAACGCTACAATTCTAATGGAAATAAAAGAATAAATTAAGGTTGAACAGAATGTCATAAAGTACAGTTGAAAGAAAATAAGTAGACTAAGTTCTTTCCACCGCGTTCCGTATGATTATAATTTCAGACAGACAGCACAATTTCTTTAGTCATCTTTCAACTCAACAGATCTCGCTGAAAGAACAATATCAGTCGAAGACAATGGCATTTCGCAGGCACGAGGCATTGGCATCGATTCTTCTATTGTTCTTCTACATCCATCTGACATCCGGTGCCTCGTCTGGGAATGCCACGTGGTGTATGCAGGATGACAATTACGATGCCTACGCAGTGGCACTCAGACATCTTGGAGTCCAATCGATGAGGGAAGCTCAGTTGGATCTGCTCATACGAGACGTCTTTGGTCGGATGGGATGCCAGCAATTGGTCTTCGAGGATAATAATGTCACCTGCGAAAACGTAAGGCAACAACTCATGCCATTCCAGATTGTAGAACCAGCGACCATGATTGAACGGTGTTGGTTCCCTTTTTTCTATTTTCTA
Organism: Lumbricus rubellus; assembly: GCA_945859605.1. Classification (NCBI taxonomy): domain Eukaryota; kingdom Metazoa; phylum Annelida; class Clitellata; order Crassiclitellata; family Lumbricidae; genus Lumbricus; species Lumbricus rubellus. Next base: position 37,967,088 of record OX243820.1, read on the forward strand.
GTCTACTTTCTACTTTTCTTCGTCCTGTTATACTTTTCTTTCCACTTTTCACTTTCTGCTCAACTTCATTCTTTGATTATTAATTTTACTCTCTCTTATACGTCGTATTCTATAATTATAACATAGCCTACTTCCTGTTTTACTTCTAATCTAACTTTTAAAGTTTTAAAACTTTGCTCTCAAGTCTCAACGACGTGCCTTCATGAAATCTAGTTCTTTACTTTACCAATTGCCAATTCTTCTTCAAACGGGTATTTTATATAAAAGACACATTCTGCCGAGTGCTTAAAGTGTAAACATGTGCCTGGGCACTCCCACCTTTTCGGTATGTTCTGGCAAAATAAGTGGCAGGACGGCATTTAGATTTGAAAATAAGTGCATAGACGCCGTCCATGAACGTCCTGTCACACTTTGAGCCCTGATTCTACGCCACTTTCTCTTCTAAATTGTACTTAAGTTCTTATTTCTACCATCAACTCTGCCTTCTACCGTTTCAGTGTCTCGCGGCCAATAACATCTACACAATGCTAAACATCACACCTGGTTCCGACTTGACAGAACGGCAGTTCCGAAACGCTTCAACTGTCATTGTATCATATCTGTACAATCTCCACGATGCCTGTATCGCTACCAAATCACTCGACTGGAACCAGTTAACATACAACCATTTCACCCAAATCATCCTCAGTCTCCCAGACGGTCTTAACAATTCATCCACGCCAGACTCTTCCATCTATCTGTCTGAACATCAACTGGAGAATCTGCTGAGAGGAATCTCAGAGGAATACCTTCCTGGTGAGAACGTTTCGACGCTTTACAGCTGTGACGGGATAAAGACTCAGGCGGCCATTCGTGACCTTTGCAGCTTCGGAAATGTTAAGGTGCGTGGCTCAACGACTTTTGTTCTGTTTTGTAGTTGAGTTGATTTTACCTGACAGGTTAGAAGAACAAGAGTAAGAGGAGGAGCAGGAGGGAAGTGCAAGAAAAAGGAAGAGGATGAGGAGGAGGAGGAGGAAGAAGAAGAAGAAGAAGAAGAAGAAGAAAAAGAAGAAGAAGAGGAAGAAGAAGAAGAAAAAGAAGAGGAAGAAGAAGAAGAAGAAGAAGAAGAAGAAGAAGAAGAAGAAGAAGAAGAAGAAGAGGAGGAAGAAGAACAGCAATCCTTTATCAATATTGTTTTATTCAGTTTTCATATAGCGCACCTTCAAGATAACCTACTCAGAAACGTTCCAAGTCCAACCACGGCTAAATAATAACATTTTTGAGCTTGCCCTGTTGCAGCCATTGTTAATCATGATTAGTCGTCTTGTGACGCTGTGTTTTTCGCATTCCATTATTGCATGCATATTTCCTGTGATCATGGTTTAAACAAGGAACTGACCAATATTATTGGTCATCCTCATTGTCTTGTAGTCGTTTAGTTCTCTGGACGTGGAGTCGTTGACGAATCCGATGGAACCGGAAGTTGGAATCCACGTGGATGAACTCGGACTTATGAACTCCATCGTCTTCTCAAAACTACTCTCAGGTCAGAACTTTAAAATCGGAGTAGCAAGGTCCTTCTTTCAATCATTCGTTTAACAGTTTTGCATAGCGTCCCTTCAAGATATCTACTCAGAAGTGCTCCCGACCAAATCCCGGCTGAAAAGAAGAGTTCTATTAATAGCATCTTTCTTTCATCCATCTTTTCTTAGATTTGAAGCATCAAATTCAAATTCGTTTCAATCCTTTTGTTAATTATTTGCCGGAGTCAAATCAATTGTCCACATTAAAACGATGAATAGGTTACGCAATTGCATGAAACGGATCGATTTTAAAAGATACTCAGCCTCTGCCATGTCATTGACGACCTGCTATCACTTTCAGGCGAATGCATATCAAGAGTGGAGGAAGGCGTTCCAGTGGCCGAGGATTTCCTTCGCGCTATCTACCAGATGTATGCAGAACCGGACAGCTGTGTCATCAGCGTACACGGTAGGAGACTGGTGCATCCATTCATTTATTCATTCGTTCGTTCTTTCTTACATTCAATCATCCATACATTCGCTACCATTCGTTCGTTCATTGGCACTCTCAAGTGGAATTGAATTCCACTGATGCACTCTTTCTTGCCTCTTTCCTTCTTCCTTTGTTTGTTTCATTCGTTTCATCAAAGCTAGTCCGGCATAAAATGATGATGATTATGTTGATGACTATGATGACTGTGATGACTATGATGATTATGAAGATTATGATGATGTTGATGATGTTGGGCTGAAGGTTTGGAGGAGATAGCAGCTGCTCTGAGCATCGGAGGAAGTTCTGACGATCACAGCCACGGTGGACACCTGCTACCAGCGCCAGAGCACAGCAGGAAAAGGCGGGAAACAGCTGCCACGTTTGATGAAGAATCACACAGTCACAGCATTGACGTTAAGACAACGGTATGATGATGATGATGATGTTGATGGTGATGGTGATGGCGATGGCGATGGCGATGGCGATGGCGATGGCGACGACGACGACGATGACGATGACGATGATGATGATGATGATGATGATGATGATGATGATGATGATGATGGTGATGGTGATGATGATGATGATGATGATGATGATGATGATGATGATGATGATGACGACGACGATGATGATGATGACAACGACGACGCCGATGATGGTGATGATGATGAAGTTGACTACCTGATTACAATTCTACCCGATTCACACTTATATGGCTTCTCGTCTCATCTGTATTATAAGTATTTTATCACCTGTATCGGTTTTCGTTGTTATGCAGTGTTTGACAATGGAAGACATCCTGAGGAGCTTTGGATTCGAACCAGAATCAGCGTTGCTGTCAAAGACTGACTTCTCTCGATTGTGTCCTTCTCTCGTCCAGCAAGCCATCCAAGGATGTCCAAATGCTGTGGACGAACAGACCACGAGACCATCAGACGCAGAAAGTAAGCAACATAGAGGCGCTTAATAAATTCTCATTTACATGCATGCATGCATAGGCCCAATAAACATGCATTCATGTCTACATGTACATAATATATATTTACGCATACCTACATAGTTATATACATAGCCTACAACATAAATGCATGCTCGCTTGCATACATGTAGAATAATGTAGATGGACGCCTAGGCGTATAACTAATCAATTCAATTTGCATTTAATTGTGGACCTATGGAATCATCGTAATTTTACGTTTACAATTTACCAAGACACTTACCTTAACCGTTAACTTTGCCATTACTTCTGCTTCTATACTTCTACATAATTTGTCTGATTCTGTTTAACAGCTTACGGCTACGGAACAGCATCCGTCTTTGTGATCAGCATATGCTCCATGTTTGGATTGGTTGTGGCCCCCTGGCGTCGAACGCGTGTCTACAAATATGTTCTCACGATTATGCTTGGATTGGGAGTCGGGGCTCTGACTGGAGACGCATGTCTTCATCTCATTCCACAGGTAAACATCAGCACATCACTCAATTATACATTGAAATTCAACTGTTTTATTTAAACTGTTCAATGTAACGAATTAAAGCACGTACTTTTCTCTCGAAAATATTTTAAATTGTTGACGGTCAACTTTAAGTGACAACACCCTAATTTAGCGAGAATGACATTCAATATAATTCAATGCTATGCAATAATGATAAATGCAATAGGCCTAGATTCCTGAAGGCAAGCTGCTCCTACCACCTCTGGAACCACCTCTGAAACCACCCCTCCAGCCACGCGTTACCCCACCACTCCCAGCAGTCTTCTTCTGCAACTTCAGCAATCTCGTCTGTTTACGTCCTATGTTCGAATCTCAGTCCAATTCTATTCTATAATCTAATATGATCCAACTAAGTAATATTCTAATTTAATTTAATATATTCTAAGTCTAATGCAAGTTTCACTCCTGATATAAGCTAATCAATTTTGTTCTAGTTAAATTAAACCAATTGACAACAACCTATATATCCAACTCAGTATAATCATGATCGCGTATAACCTAACAAGAAGTCACATAATTAATTATTATAGTAATTATACGAATCACCCATATGCTAGGGGTAGAGCCTTCCTCGAAATTGCCGCTATATAAATTGCCGCTATTGCACGACCTTGCGTTACGCTTGACAGGCGCTGGGTCTGCACGATCATTCAACCGAAGCCAGCCACAGCAGCAGTGGAGTGGAACCATACGTTTGGAAGATGCTTTGCACCTGCCTCAGTATCTGGGGATACTTCCTGCTTCAACTAGGACTCTACTCTTTCGGAGAATCAATGGATGGGCACAAGGCAAGTTAATTAGAAAACGGTTGAGTTGTTCGTGTTATTTAACAAAATAATTAGAAATCCATTGGGTTGTTTGTGTTAATTAATTAGTTCATAGTCTCCAAACTTGCATCGTTACATGCTAAGTTAATCAAGAGGTCATAGTTGCCTCTTTTCGCTCTCTGGGAATGCCCGTCTCAAGTTTGGAAGAATATAATTAATTAATAATTATAATAATTATCTTAATTAATTAGTCAATACATGACATTTCAATGCTAATTTATTGCTACGCAATGCTCTGCATATCATAATAGGAGACCGATGAAACGCTCAGCGTATCCGCATCTGCTGGCAGAAAGAATTCTGGCGCTGATCTGGATGAGGAGATGGGAAAGGAAGACATGGAAGACATGAAAGATATGGAAATTCCTTCGACGGTGGAGAACAAAGATGCGTCTCCACCTTCCAAGGACGACGATTTTCCAGTTAATTTGTCCTCCTCCGATCATCTGGAAAAAGACCAAAGTGATGCAGTTTCTCTCGAAGTTCACGGTGAGAAGTTCCATCTTCTCCAGTTGTCCAGTTCTATTCAACCATTGCTTAATGTATAGGAGTGCTGCATAAGCTTAGTACTAAACAAGAAGATTGCATGACGTTAAACTCTTAATTCTGCCGTATGGACCGTGCCTCTTGAATTTGAACTGATACTGTGTGTCCGTAGAAGAAATGGCGCTACAGAAGGATGTGAGGTTAAAGTCTACTCAGGTCACGTGTAAGCCTACGTGACGAGCAGTACAACTATTTGGAGATCTGCGTTTTGTATTCTTTTGTATTCTACTGTATTCTAATTTATTCAATTGTATTCTACTGTTTTCGATTGTATTCTATTGAATTTTATTGAATTCGGTTGTTTTCTACTGTTTTCAGTATTGTTTTATTATATTCTATCGAGTTTCATTTTATTCCCTTCAATTCCACTGTCGGCTATAGTAGCCTATAATCTGCTGGGCATCATGAAAGAAGTAGAGTAATGTTGATTGATTCAGCTAAAGGTCTATAACCAGACGGTATCTATTGCAGATATTGCATTGTACTGAATTTGTATTTACAAAACATTTATAAACAGATTAATGTTGGATGTTGTTTTTGCAGCTCATGTATCGGTGGCGTGGATGGTAATCATTGGAGACGGTCTGCATAACTTTGCGGATGGAATGGCGATTGGAGCGGCATACTGTGTCAATTGGCAGACTGGTCTCAGTACAACGATAGCCGTCTTTACACACGAACTACCTCATGAATTTGGTCAGTCAAAGATCCAGGGAGGCATCATGCTTGCTTTCTGGACTCTCTGGTCCTTGGCCTTGACCTATACTGATTTCATACACTGTCAAGTGATACATCGTCTGTCGTCTTTCTGTGTGTTCTTGTCTGTTTGTCTGTCTGTCTGTCTGTCTGTCTGTCTGTCTGTCTGTCTGTCTGTCTGTCTGTCTGTCTGTCTGTCCGTCTGTCTGTATGTTTCCGTCTGTGTGTTCTTTTCTGCCTATCTTTCTTTTCGTTCTTTACACTCTGTCAATCTTTCTGAGCAGTTTGAGTGACATAATATTTTATCACAAATTAATGTAATGTTTTGGATTTTAATGGAATGTAATGTTTGTATTGCATTTAACTGTTTTATTTTGTATTATAATAGTACATTATATTTTATTAGGATGCATTGTATTGTATTGTATTGTCTAATCATATAATGCACTGTATTATGTTTTTGTGTTGCATTGCACCACCTTGCAATGTATTTCAATGCTACGTATTGTCTGATCATGTTGTCCTAATGTAATGTGATGCATCATATTGTAATGCATTGTACCTTTTGTTGTATTATCTTGCATTCTATTGTATCGTATTTCATTGTATTGCATTATATTGTATGGTATTGTCACTTTATGTTGTGCTGCATTATAGGTGACGTGGCGATGTTGTTGTCGACGGGTTGGTCAACTAAGAAGGTTCTGATCTTTCAGCTGCTCTCTCAGAGTACAGCTTTCGTTGGTCTCTACATCGGTATTTCCATCTCAGAGAATGCAGCTGGTGCTCAGCAGTGGATCTTTGCTGTCGCCGCTGGAATGTTCCTCTACGTCGCTCTCGCTGATGTGGTATGTAGCACCATCGAACTATTCTTATGCAAAGAAAGAGATTCATTATTATTTTTATCATTATTATTATTATTAACCCCTTGGCTGCCGTATTGACGAGAGGTACTCGTCATGAATCATGTGTATGCTGTGTGCCCTGTTGACGAGAGGTACTCGTCATTACATACGATTACGTCTGTGCCTTGTCTGGCGCTGAAGGCACTGCTTATTATTCAAAATCTAGGCACCTGACGGTCAATAGTAATTTCTGCAATGCTTTGGGCTATCTTTTGGCTACTTTTTGATCAGTTTGTAAAGCAGCTGTTGGAGTTAGAACATGCTAATGTTGAGCGTTATTTGGCGTTTTCTTACAGATGTTTGAAAGTAATTTGAACGTTCTTTGTGATCAATTTTAACATTTTGCAATCACAATTGACAGTTTTACATGGCCGGATTTTTTTACTAGAGAACAAGTTTTTGGTATGTTAGAAGACAGCGGTTATAGTGAAATAGAGAGCTAAATTAGCTCAGATGAGTCCGTAGGCGTTGATGTGGATGAAAGTGGTATGCCGTATTTGTTAGAAGAAAGTCTTATAGGCCTATTAGTTGGTTCTAGTTACAATAAATAAGTAACAAAGGCATTGTTCACAATGATAAATATGTGATTTTTATTGATACAATCACAAATTATAATCATTGCAACAGTTAATGCACCTCAGAAACAAAAACTGCAACAATACATTTTTGCCCAAATTTACATGTTATGTGTTGGCACACGGGGTGACGTTTAGCCCATGATGACGTGGCAGCCAAGGGGTTAATATTGTTATTACTTATATTATTAATATTGTTATTACTTATAATTATTGCTAATATACATGTAGCCTAACTATTACTAATACTATTATTACTTATACTAGGCTACATCTACTGCTATTACTCCGAGATACCTCTGATCTTTGAGAAGCTGAATTACACTAAATTTTATTGTATCGAATTCCGTTGTATGGCATTGTTTTATAATCCATTGTCTTTCATTCCGTGGCATTGTATTCCGTTGTATTGTGTTGCATTTCTTCAGATACCAGAGTTGATCGAATTCTACAAACACTATTCTCGTCTTCACATCGCAGTTCTGTCTAACGTCGGAATCTTCGTCGGATACCTCGCTCTTCTTCTCATCGCCATCTTTGAGGATGATATTGTCATCAGTGCCAACTAACCTCTCAATACCCTACTCAACTATAGTCACATTTGTCATCAGTGCCACCTAACCTCTCATTACCCTACTCAACTATAGTCACATTTGTCATCAGTGCCACCTAACCTCTCATTACCCTACTCAACTATAGTCACATTTGTCATCAGTGCCACCTAACCTCTCATCACCCTACTCAACTAGTCACATTTGTCATCAGTGCCACCTAACCTCTCATTACCCTACTCAACTAGTCACATTTGTCATCAATGCCACCTAACCTCTCATCACCCTACTCAACTATAGTCACATTTGTCATCACTGCCACCTAACCTCTCATCACCCTACTCAACTAGTCACATTTGCCCTCCTCCTCTGTACATGACCCTGAACTTTCTGGTAGTTCTTGACGTTCTGCTATGACCCTTTGTTCAAGAAATCTATGATCGTTGAGGCAATGGTCAATCACAATCACGTTTCGCATGATTAATCAATCAATCAATCAATCAATCAGCCGATCAATCGGTCGGCCAATCAATAAATGTTTACCTTTTCGGCTCGCAATAAGTTCGCGGTGGTTCAAAAAACACTATTTACCACAGTTTTACATTATGCACTGTAGTTCTTGCATCATGTGAAGGTGAAATACATTATTAATTTTCATTTTTGCATTATTTCATTTCGGGGGCGTTCAAACACCCAAAACACCCCTAGCTACGGCCTTGACTAAAGATAACCCTGTTATGTATGTCATCCATCCCAAAAATAGTAGTAGGCCTATAGTTATAGTTTAACGACACTGTGTGATAACAAAGAACATTAGTGTCGCCCTCCTCTCTCGTTAGACTTGGGACTGGCACTGAAAGTTCGAGTAGTGACGGAGTTTACAAAAATACATACAATTTGATTTTCATTCCAATAACCTAGATATGCCCATCTGTAATTATTATTTTAGCCCTTCTCTCTGTCTGTCAATCTGCTGTCAACAATTGAGCAATATTATGTTGATGAAATTCTAGAGATACAGTGTGGCTATTATTAACTTTCTACGGGAGTTTACCGAACCGTCACAGAAGCCACGACGCGTAAAGAATACGGCTCGACATTCCGTTCAAGACATCCTAGACTCTGCAAAGGGTTTACAGGCTGTTTGTTAAGCCTGTTTTTTAAAATAATTTTTATAGTTGAGCGGACGACATTGGGAGTCACGCCCGTTTCTTACTTTCTATTATAACCTGTTTCTTTAGTTCTTTACCACTCTCTGTCTCTCTATGTCTCTTTGTATATTTGTCTCTCTTGGTCTATCTACGTCTCTGTCTGTCTGTCTTTATGTCTTTGTTTGTCTGTCTGTCTCTGTCAGAGGCAGACATACAGAGAGGTACTGAGAGATAGACATACAAGAACAGAGACAGTCTCTCCAATTCTCTCTATTTGTGTAAGTGTGTGTCTGCCTTGGTATATAATTATAATTATGTCTCTCTCTCTGTATGTGTCTTTCAGGCTCTCTGAGCCACTCGGAGTTTCCATGTCTCTTTTCTGTCTTTTTCGGTCTCCCTATATGTTACTTTATGCTTTTGTTTGTCTGTTTCTGTTTCTCTCTGCCTGTCTCCGAATGCCTCTCTCTCTCTCTCTCTCTCTCTCTGTCTGTCTGCCTGTCTCTCTATTCCTGTGTACATCCTAGTTGCTCTGTACCTGTCTGTACAAAATTATGCGCATTACGTTGGTATTTATTCTGAATATAGCCTATAAGCTTACACATCACGTGACAATGCGGTGGTTTTCACGTAGACTTTGCCGCGTCGATCGGATATTTCTCTAACGTCGCCATCCAACCATGACTGTCATTAAAAGAAGGTCGAGTAACTAAGTCCCACCTCGGCCACGCACCGTGGGGTTCCGATTTAAACTGACGCCCGCTAGAGGGCGGGGGGCGGGGGGGTAAGGGGTGTACTGAGAAGCGGGCTTCACGTTTTACTACGCGTGCAGATTCTTGTGAATGATTGCATGGACACCCGGTGAGGTTTTCAGTGGCTATGGGTCTCTGAACCCCTCTGTTGTACCATGCGCGTATTTGTGTGTGTTTCAACTCAACCAACCCCAGTCTAAATTCATACAACGCCACCTACAGGAATAAACCTACTCACTGGTGGTGTCAGTGTATTGCGCGGCTGCCTTGGCGGGGGGGTGTGCATAATTTATGGGCGCCACTAGAACGGTTCCCTTTGAATGACCCAGTGGCTTCAACACGTCTGCTGGAGTGCCATCGACTGATTCCTGCTGGTGCGTTTGCGTTTTATGCTGAATTAAATTTAAGACAAAAGAACTGCTAAAAGAAGGCGCAAAACACAAATATAGATATATAATTATGTAAAATTATATATATATATATATATATATATGTGTGTGTGATTCAGATACAACGTGTATGCATATTGTATGCAGGCATATTCTTACGTCTATGCTTATATATTATATATATATACGAACATACATAAGCACATGTCTACATACAAGGAAAGCATGTCCATTGCATGCATGCACCCCCCCCCCCCCCCCACACACACATAGACAAGCACGCATGCATCTTTTGACCGAATTGCTTTCTCTCTTTCCCGGTCAAACATCGCTAGTCACCGCCTGCACACAGACACACACACACACGCACGCACACACACACCACACACACACACACACACACACACACACACAAACACACACACACACACCTGCATGTATACACGAAAGGCAGACCGTTGACAAAGGCAGTGCATAAGGCGAATGTGTGAATCACAAGCCAGCTTCAATCTGTCAATATAATAGGCTATGTGTAGCGTCACGTGAAACTTCACGTTGCAGACGCGCTTCACGAGCTGCACTGCTGTTCGTATTCTTCACAACGCGACAGACAGTTCTTCGTTCTTTTTCGTCTCTGTCGTCGGCCAACGAAGACGAAGTTGGAGGTCGATCGGTGAAGAAACGAAGTCAACCGAAGTCAACAGCCGAGATTCACAACAACAACAGGTTGGCTTTAGTTGCCTTATATCATTACTTTACCTGCATGACATTGTGTTAATTCTCAGTCGCCTGCCTTGTGTTATACTGGCGTTGTCATTGTATTAATTAGATCATAAAATAAGGTTAATGTCAGCAGTAGCGTCGGTGAATAAACTCTCATTAAACTTATCTCCACAACATGGCTTTCTGGTTGTAAATTCTCAACGATTTACATCATAATATGCTGAGACTACCCCAACGCTGCACTGCATGGGAATGTGGGGGGGGATCTAGAAGCCGAGGGAGACAGCGGAAGATTTGGATTGATAACATCAAAGAAGATCTGAGGGAGATAGGCACCAGCTTAGCCGAGATCGGTGAAACAATCAGGAACAGAGAAGTTTGGAGAAATTTCACAAAGGCCTCATCGTCACACCAATGACGGAGGAGAAGAAAGAAGATGCTAAGACTACTACATGTATATGTATAATAATTAATTATTGCTCGAACTCGATCCTTTATCGTCATTGAGCCATCCTTATGGAATTCCCTTAACTCTTTAATGCCGAGATGGTAGTAAATAGTATGGAAAATTCTATACCACCGGCATTAAAGGGTAATTCCCTCCACTCCACGTTTGGCTCTACCTTCTGGATTGCTACCTGCAGTCCTGCTTCTGTCTCTCTCGTTCTCTCTTTATCTGTTGTTAAGGCCTTTTTCTCTCTAGGTTCTCGCACTGGGAGCGCTACTAAATGGCCATGACTCCAAGAGGCGCTATAGAAATTACTAACTACATTTCATCACATTGCATCATGCACGTCCTGTACTATTATAAAAGAACATGGTTTCACAACTAAAGAAAGATCGCCGACTTTGACAACCATACGATGTACATGTAGCTGAAACACTTGTGAATGGCGCCTATGGCCGCGTTTTTGGGTGTATATTATACCTTGAAGACATTTCCCTTTCCAGCTGAATGATGTGAATCAATAGCATCTCTCAATCTTTGTCTTGCGCAAATTTCGGACTAAAATTCACAACAGTGTGCGGAAGTCTTTCCTATCTATAGTCAGGGCTGAAAGTGAGCCGGGTCTGTTCGGGTTTTCGACCCGCCAATCATTTTCGTGATCTGCGTTTTCCGGGTTGCAGCCGGGTCGCAAGTTTAACATTTAGGCCTGTGCATTCACCGTAAACTAGGCCTACAGATATCGCGAATACTATAAAAAAAAGGTCATGAGATTTTTCAGAATAGTCTATCAGGAAATGTAGGCTAATCGTATTTTTAAGGCAAGGACTAAAAAAAGGTCTTCATACAAAATTTACAAGTCGTCGACTCGTCGGGACAACATTTTCGTACAAAAAGTCTCGCCGCTCTCAGTCTTAGAAGTCAGCCCCAGACCAGGCGCTTTTCTCAACCCAATTTCAGCCCTGCATGCCTAACCCTAGCCCTGCCTATAGCTAGGTGAACAGCCATTGATGAACGTCACAATAAGTCGTTTGACTTTTAGAATCCTCAAATCCCATGGCCTCCCTACTCCCGTACTGCATGATGTTGCAAGAGCAACGGCCTTGTCCCGTCTCCTCTATGCGGTGCCTGCTTGGTGGGGCTTCACTAAAGCTGAGGACAAGACTAGGCTTAACAAATTTCTGCAAAGAACTCGGCGAATGGGCTATCTGCCGGAAAATACGCCCGACGTCTTGGACATAGTTCACGAAGCTGATGACAAACTGCTGGCGTCAGTCTGCAGCAATTCATACCATGTCTTGCGGAGTTTGTTTCCTCCTGCAGTTAAGCGTCGCTGTGGTCTTCGCCCCAGATCTCATAACTTTGAATTGCCAACTAAGGATGATAAGAACTTCATACCTAGAGTAGGCCTGCTTTATAATAGCTTAAAGCAAATGTTACAATCAACGATTAGCTTAAAATTAATAAATAAAAGTAACCCGTGAACAATGAACAGACTAATTCTTTAAAAACTATTTTTCTCTTCATCTTGTAACTGTGTTGCGGCTTGTCAACCTCATTTCTGATTAAACGAATATATATATATATATATATACACATGTATATATAATTATATATATGTATATATATAGATTCGAATTACTTCCGCGTGCTTTGGAAATGCCAGTCGCAAGCGTGCATAAAAGGAGGAGGGCGACCATAATCATAATAATGATAATTTATTCGTTATAAGACAGCAGAGTCGTTTGGCGGCCGTCGGATTCTATCAATCAGCATGTGAATATTTTAAAAGTCTGATGTAATTTCCCAATAAGCGGTCCTGCTTGTAGACCTATTCAATTCAAGGTGTTTATTATACATGTGGTGACGAAATAATTATCTATGGATGAATATTGCTCCTTCGTTGACTTCCTCATTTTCACACCTGCTCTGCTGTCCAGCTTTCTTGACAGTAGGCTTACAACAGTGAGTTGTCAGGGCTCTCATGTACAATACATGTATGCTCAATGGTTTTCACATTTCCAATTGACTTTCACATGTCTTCACAGACTCACATTTCCGTCCTGGCTTTCAATTTGCTAACTTTCTCATTGCATACAGCTAATTATAATCTCGCTCATGCTTCATGCACTCAAGTCGTTCTTCAGTATGTCTCTGTCTTGAGTCTGACTCTGTGTATCTATGCTTCCTTGTCTATAGGCTATCTGTGTCTGCTTATATCTGTGTCTTCTACACGTGTAACTCATCACAAACATGTTTTCTACTTTCCTCTCACCTGTCTATTATATAGTTTGTCAACAATATTCGATATTACCTGTAATAAACGCATAGACATTCAACAATAGACTCTAGGCCTACTTAGCATTCGACTGCCATGTCTGGCTGAAGTGTTCTTTTGCCAAATAAACACTTTTTGTGGCCCATTTGTCTTTTTAATGTGTTTTTTTATATATAGCCTAAATGTTTCTACATGTCATTGCAACCTGTTTATTAGTGTAAACCTGTGTCATTGGCCTCGTTCTCGTTCAGGCCTCTTCTGAACAGGTTTCTTAACCGGCTGAGGCGGCGCCAGACAGTTTTCTAACCAGGGGAGTCTTACAAGTAACCAAATAAACCAATTCAGAGGGACGATTTATGCCCCAATAAATTCTCGGCACGGAAAATTTCGTGACAGCCTGCCTTGTGGCATGCACGCAACGCAACGACTTGGCAAAGATTTTTTTACCACAATAATTTCCTTTATTGAGCAATCCGGTTGACAATTTTTTAGCGGTGACAGTTATGCAATTTAAACAATTCACAAGAGCACAAAATTTAATCACAAATCTTAAATATTAACAGAACAGACGGCCTGCAATACAATGGCGTTAATAGCAGCCCCAAAGGACGCCTATCCTACGGAGGTTTTGGCAATCGAACTCGTTTACGTTGGCAGTCCAGCACGCTATATCCACTCGACTACCATTCACCTCAGTCGATCAATCGGAATTTATATAGCGCCCCTTCTAGATCCATACTCAGAGGCGCTCCCGGCCAAGGTCAACCGTTATTTGCATCTAAAACATGACCAGAGGGCCTGACTTCAAATACATGTTGAGTGAGATGTTTGTGTATAGTGTCAAGCCAAAGACAGACGAATAATTGCCAATTGCATCGTTGTGGCGTGTAATTGTAACAGGAATTAAGAGGTCTGTTTGTCTATCATCTATGCTGTGAACGCCTAAGGTATGAGATGTGACGCCAGAGCTAAAAACAGGTCACATGTCGGTGTCTTGCCTTTTTATATTCAGTCATGCTCTACAATTAAACTGTTTCAAAGTAGGTTAGGCCTTCTTCACCGAATGAAAATATCGTTCTTCTAATATTCGTTTGATCCTTTCATTAGAGTGAGAAAATGAAACAAATGTTTCGGAATATTTATGTCACGAAAATCTTCAGCAACCAGTATTAGTTTATTCTGCAATTTTGCTGTGCAATGAAATACTCTAATCTAATCATTCTGTATCCTATAACGCAGTGGTGGCCAACCTGCGGCACGCGTGCCACTTGTGGCACGCCGGCCCATGATGAGTGGCACGCAGGACCATGGAGTTTTCGAAAAATATAATATTATCTCTTTAGCGAATCTTAGGCGCGTCTGTATCTTCGTAGCTGCAGTGACCAGGGAAATGTTAATTATAGCATGACGGCTGCAGACGGACACAGCACAGGAGCATGAAGTGGACTGAGGCTGGCAGTGGGCATCTGTCTGCCAGGCTGGCCAGCCTCATCAGTTGGGGGGTGGTCAAAGTCCACTTTCTCCACAGCATATTTCTGCCATTCAGAGATAAGAAATTGAGTTTCACCCCACTGTAGGGTTGCAGGATAAAACAAAGGAAGAGACTGTCTGATCTTCTCATATAGGTTTTTATGTATTGGATACCGGTATGTCTTTATCATTGCTACTTGCAGCAAGACAGCTAGTTCTTCAAAATAAGTATGAAGATAGCATTGTCTTGCAAGAGTTTTGGTTTGACTTGGGAAGAATAGCATATTTACATGAAAAGTAGGCCTATTATTACTTTTGAAAAGTCATAGAAATCTGTTTGTCTGCTGTGTACTGTAACAGTTGTGGTTTGTAAATAATTAATGTTGAACTTTCACTTCAGTAAGTTACATGGAACTTTAATAATAAAAAAATGACGACCTGGGTCAGCTATCAGGGCTAATTTTACCAGCCAGACAAAGCAGCTTTCAGGCAAAACAGCACTTTTCTGGATAAGTGATGAATTGAAAGTGATGGCCATTTATACAAGCTAACTCTGATAACAATAACTTATTCTGATGGCAAGTAAAGACTTTGTCAAGTTTGACAAAGGTTCAGGTTATCCCAAAATTAAAGCAACAATAACGAGTAACATTGCCCTTGAACGCAACACGACCATGAGGATCAGTATTTGACGTAGTAAGAAAGAATCATAATTTCTTAGCTAGCCATGAACTAATGCTGTGATGCCAGTGAATCTGCATAGTTACCTTATGTAAGTGCATGTTTCAAATTGGAACAGGTCCCAATCCCTTTTGTTTAGCACACATGTATGTGATGTGGTGGCACGCGGACCGCACGCCTGATATTTTGTGGCACACTATGTATAAAAGGTTGGCCACCACTGATATAACGCAATCGGTACCAAAATTGGGTTGCGAACTTCCTACTTTGGAAATTATTGTAAATGCAGTCTATTCAGAGGCAAATTACTGCTGAATTGGACAATATTATTATATTCTATACTTTCACCCACCTCGCCATTTCAGCTGCTAGTTCAATGTCTAGAAAGCGTCGGACAAGAGTCGGGTTTTGAACCTTGGCGTCGTAAATGGCTTTCATTAATTTTGGCGACTGTTCTTTGGCCTTTCATTCTTTGGGTGCGTGGCAATATCAACGAAGGCCGTATACATAGCTAGGGGGTGTTTGGGGGTGTTTGAACACCCCTCCATGAAATAAACTTTGCAGAGTAAAAAAGGTCGTCAGAAAATTTCTCCCAAAAGAAAAGTCTGGAAAACACCCCCACCTCCAAATCAAATCCTGGCTACAGCCTTGGCATCAACTAACTCTCAATTGAGAAGTGGGGGGGGGGGGGTAAAATCCTCCCCAGGGTAGAAATCTGTCTGTAGGAATCTCTGTCCCGTCTGCGTCCCATACCAAAATGCCAATTCTGCTTAATTGTACACTGACTATGATACACTGTCGGTGGGACGATAAGACGGTGAGGGAGAGGACTAACCATACGTCCTCGCTATTCCTGGACGACAATTAGGTAGGCCTATACAAGTGATCGTTTTTAAACCTAAATGAAACATTAATCGTATAATATTAGGTATGCATTGTTTTTATTTTTAAGCCTTGAGGAGGCAATTTTCTTAGACCAAACTTAGCCAGCCATAGACCTAACGAAGAAGCCAATATTGCTATCATCATCATCATTGCTCTCCTCCGTCCGGCCGCGCCGACGATGAGGCCTTTACATGGCGTCTCCACCCTGTTCTGTCCTTGATGATATCCATGGCATTCCTCATATCCATGTTCCTTTCTTTCAGATCTTCTCGTATGTTGTCCATCCAAGTTTTCCTCTGGCGCCCTCTGCTTCTCCCTCCCTCCACGTTGCCGTGCAGGGCCGCAGCTGGTAATCTTCTGTCATCCATCCTTGATACGTGTCCAAACCACGTGAGTCTTCTCTTCCTGATCTTGTCCACTATCGTTTCCTCCGCTCCCAGTTCCTCTCTGGTCTTCTCATTTCTGATCCTTTCCCTTCTACTTCTGCCCAATATTCCCCGCAGCCAACTCATTTCAGCCACCAGCAGTCTTCTTTCGTCCTCCTTGCGCAAGCACCAGCACTCCGATCCATAAAGCAGTACTGGCACTACCAGAGCTCCATACAATCGCATCTTGGTTCCTGTCGACACGCTGTTTGACCTCCACACCTTGCTAAGACGGCCGAACATTGCACACGCCAGACCTATTCTGCGTTTAATGTCATTTGTACAGCGAGCATCCTCTGTTATCAGACCACCCAAGTACACAAATTCTGTCACTTGTTCTAGTACTTCTCCATCCAGTCTGACCTCCAGTTCCTTATGTAGTTTACCGATGGCCATAGTTTTTGTCTTTCCCGCATTGATTTTAAGTCCCATTCTTTTGCTGCTGCTATCTACTCTGTCAGTCAGTTCTTGCAGGTCCTTTTCAGCGTCTGCTACCAAGTCGATATCATCTGCAAAGCGCAGGTTGGTGAGCCTATTGCTATAGGCTACAGCAAATTAGAGACATAGGCTATTA
Source organism: Lumbricus rubellus (assembly GCA_945859605.1). NCBI lineage: Eukaryota > Metazoa > Annelida > Clitellata > Crassiclitellata > Lumbricidae > Lumbricus > Lumbricus rubellus. Next base: position 37,984,452 of record OX243820.1, read on the forward strand.
AAAGCAGAACCAATAGACTCAAACTAGTTCAACATACTAGGAGTCTATGGAAAGCAATGTTCGTGGACCCAAACGACTATAAGATATCGCCATTGTGCAATGAAGGAGCGCTATATAAATGTCCGAATGAACTAATTGTATTATAGTCTATCGTTAAAAAGAATGAGCTCTTCGTGCAGAAAACATGCAGACTTCAGTTCTGGTCCATGCATGCAACTCCCCGAATGAAATATGAGTTCCAAGAAAGAGTGGCGGAAATCTAGGTGAATACCAAAGCACAGTTGCAGGACTGTTTTAGCACACGTGGACACACGAAATGCCTAGCTAATAGACGGTGTTTGGGGGAGACAGGCGAGAGGGAGAGACTGTGGTGACTCACTGATTGCCCTGGGTCACGGAATTTTACTTTGACCGATACAACGAATGAGTCGAACCGTTTCAGAATTTACCTGTTACGCTTCGATGCAAAACGCATTGCAAACGCTCATAGAGATGAGATGGTGCGCATCGCCATTGGTACAAGAATACCGGGTAATTGGGCTGGAATTCTGTGACCGTAATAATAACAGAGCAGTGGTGAAGACATTTGTACCTACCCGACCCATCCCCGTTTGAAACCACCACCCCTACCCACCCCATTCGAACTGTGGCACAGAACACGATGACGCGTGATGAAAATAATTCCGCTGGAACATTGGTTAGAGCGATCGAATTGCTAACGTGAAGACACTGAAGAGTGTGGGTTCGATTCTCGTCTCTGTGGAAACGGTTTCTGTGTTGGGATCTTTTGAGTAAGTTTCTTCATCCATAATTCTTCAGCGCCATCGAATTGGTCTTTAGATGGTGGCGCTATATAAATGTGCAATGCTGAATGATAGCAGTTTATTATTATTATTATCATAATCGTCAATATCGTCGTCATCATCATCATCGTCATCATCATCGTCATCATCATCATTATCGTCGTCATCATCATCGTCGTCATCATCATCATCAGCATCATTATTATTATTTAGTTCTTTTGGCATCATCAAAGGCCGTGGAGTTCGATTGGACAGAATTCTTACATCTCTGATGTGTATAGAATTATTCTTTTAGTAGTCATATTGTAGTAGCAGTATATAGTAGTTTTAGAGCGCCTATAATAGACGCGACAGCAGCTGACGTCTATAGCTAACTTCTCAGAAGTCTTATATTTTTAATTCACAATTATTTACTGAAATTATTCGCCACAAAAGACGCTGACTTCGGCATAGATTATAGTTATTATCTGAACAGTTTCCATTGTTCGCATGGATATTATATTGCAACCATTAAATAGGTATATTAATAGTAAGTTTCAGCCTTTAACGACATCTTGTTTTTCCAATGTCAATTGGCGTATACCGTATGCTTGGACTCAGACATGCAGGACCCAGTTGAAATTTGTTGAACATAAATTTCTTATAAACTCCATTGGTAGTGTTTCGAAGGTGTGTAAGCAGAGCGTTGCATTGACCAGCTTTAACGACATCTTACGGCTGCTACAGAGCCGCTTTTTATCTTATCAAAATTAATGGACAGGGAAGTAATTTAATTATTGTGCTTTACGGTCACGAGTTATTTATAAATAAAGTGGAGAACGTTTTTAAGGTGTGGAATAAGAATATTTAATTTACTAGAGTTCATTGGAGGTAGTCTAATGATGTCACGGCCCATTGACGCAGTCAATTAAACACCTTATCTTATGTGGGACCGTCTTGATTTATACTTTACATTATATTCCTCTCTTTGCTTAGTCACGAAATTGGAAGGCCATCTCATAGAACGGCCTAATGAGAGATCCTTCTAGTGCGAAGAATCGATGAAACAGAAACAGAAATGTCTCCAGAAAAGAACTGCGCACAAGTTATGGAAGAAATGTCCTTCCACAGCAAAGGACCAACAAAGGCAAAGAAAAGATGCAGGGCTGTGTCAGTCGGAGACCGGGTTACTATAGACGGCCATGACGGTCTGAAAAAAGTCCTATCCCGTTCCACGAGGAACATAGGGAGGCGCTCATCTCCTTTTCCATGGCCCTGAGCCAGCAATGGACGAATCCCATGGCAGGTCCTGGACACGGGGCCAGTGTATCGCAGGACTTGCTGCTTACTTCCCAGCTTACGCTGGTACCAAATTATACTGCTTGGTGACAGAGGAAAAGGACATCCAGTGGTACCTAATAAGATTAGATTATTATAGTGGTTAGCGTTGGACTTGGTCCAAAAACGCTTAAGAGGTAAGAAAGATAAATTTAAATTGAATCCGAGCAGTCAAGGAAAGCCAATGAAGATGCTCAGTAATAAAAGTTGAAATGTGAGAGAATCAAGTAAGTTGGGCAATCAGATCGAAGCCACTCGACCAGCAATGCCAGCCTCAAGACTCGATGAAGCAGGAGGGCGACGCTAATGATGCTCAACATCGCAGTTTATCACACGAAGTTCCTTTGCTGGTAGCGCCTCTGAATATAGTCATTCTTGTACATGCGCTATACAAATATATAGATGCGAAGCGACAGTGCAGTCAAATATTATGGAGTTTATTTTTATTTTTTATTTTTAATATTTTATTTTATTTTTTTTATTTGTATTATTGTGGAGTTTTATCCAATGATGACTGCGGACGTGTGTTGAAACTGTTGCAGGTCTGCAGGATGTTACGGTTCCTTCTCCTTGTTATCTCCTTCTGCACTGCCTCTCAAGTCTCTCCATCTCAGCTGTGGTGCCATGAAGACCATGGAGTAGGTGGAGAGGGAGCAGATGGAGTAGCCTTCCAGAAAGCTCTCACTCATATCCAGTCGACGAATCTGTCACGTGACGGACTACAGAGATTGCTCAATGACACGCTGTTTCGTTTTCCATGTCAGCCGCACAAGTTCGAGTCTCTGAACATCACTTACAATGTAAGACTAGTAAACGACGACAATATATATATATATATATATATATATATATATATATTATGAATGTGATTACACTATGCGTATTATATGTCATATATATTTATATTATACGAAACTACGAAATGATTGCAAACCTCTTTTAAGTTTCATCTGTGTTCTTAAATAGATATCAGAAGAGTGCATGATGCTCCACGTCAGCTTCAGTGTCAAAGAACTGGACCGCGAAGCCTTCCCTAAAGTTTACACAATTAGAGGATAAGAGTTCAAATTTTTTAACCCGTAGGAGGTGAGGTGGGGTGTGACACACCCCAGAGGTATTCTACTTCAATTTTGTTGTAGAAAACGTCAAACCAGCTTGGATAATTTTTTTCTACCTTTGTGAATATGAAATGCGGACACTTTACCAAAATTTCAGGAATTTTGAACGAACGGTTTTAAAAATTTTTTTAATGTATATTTGATGGAAATTGCGATTTTTCGTATACAAACCGAACTTACACGGGCAAAGTACACAATTAACGGGTTCACCTTCTGGCCATCTAATAAGGATTGAAAACAGATAGTTGTTCGTGATAATCGCCTGTTTAGTTGATAATATTGATCATAGAAGAATAGTTTAACTCAAATTAATGTTTCCCATTTGATATCGCGACTTGAAAATAAAAATATGTGCTGGGGTTTGTCAGACCCCACCTCACCTCTAACGTTACAATGCGTCACTTCACCTCCAAAGGGTTAATTTTACAGTCAGAGCCAAATGCATGTAGGTTTTTTCTTACTAATGTCACTTGTGCTCAGACGCACAGCTCTGTGTAGAGTGTACAATGTAGACTGTGTGTCTATGGTTTCCGGTTGGTTGTCTACTAAAAAATTGTGAAAGTTACGAAGCACTTAGGTATCTAAAATGTTCTGGGAATTGGCTGACCAAGCCTGGAGCAGTAGTAGTGATATAGGTGATAAAATTATTATTAGTCAATCGCATGAGACTCTTGTATTTTACTTGCAGTGGTTGACCGCCGATAACGTCTACCGAACGTTAAACCTGACATCAGATTCATATTTAAGTGAAGAAGAATTCCGGAACGTTACCATCATCGTTATCTCCTACCTGTTCAGCTTTACCTCCATCGGTTCCAGAGCCAATAACATCAACTGGAATGGTCTGGACATGGAAGATTTCCAACGGATTCTTCTCCACGCACCGGACGTGGAGGAACACGAGGAGGCCAACGAATGCCAGGATGGCAATGAAACGATTTGTTTGAGTGAAGGTCAACTGAAGGGCGTGTTGAGGTCAATTTCGACGGAATACTTTCCAGGCGAGTTGAGGAACTATTCCAGCTGTGCGGAGGGAGAGCGTGCTGAGGAAAAGGTCGTCCGAGAAACTATATGCACTTTTGGCGACATGAAGGTCGGTTGGTAGATAAGTCATGAATTATTGTAATCGATTTACATGTTAATTGGTTAGACGTGTATTTGTTAAATAAATAAATTGAATATGGACTGAAAAGAGACAGATGAAGAATGGAAGAATTCGAAGAAGGAAACGCATGATGGCGGTAGAGAGAAAGAGAGGGGACGGTAGAAATATGGGAAGAAGGGAGGGAAGAAAGATGCAGAGAATGGGGGAGAATGGATGGATGCACAGGACTATAATTATTATATATATATATATATAATGTATATATATAAAGGCAGCGAAGGAAGTAGGAAGGAATTAGCGTAAGAGGAGGAAGAAAGCATAAGAAAACAGAAGAGAAGGCTTGCAAGGCAGATATTTTGTTTGGTGGGCTTATGCCAACGTTTAGCTTATTCCTTCAATAATTATATGTAACAAGATTTCTATCTGTCTTTGACAACACGATGCCAGAGAAATCATTAATTAGCGTGATTATATATCCGCAGCAATACAATGACATGTACTGGGACTGGCTTCCACGCCATCTAAGCATCTTCCTCTGCCTTCTGCTTCTCGAAGGTCTGAACACGATTCTGCGCGATTCTCGTGCATGGTCTTGCATTGTGAGGTCGGGAGCATTTCTGGTGCGCTTTCTCTACAGACGCCATTATTAATTATAATATTATAAAATTTAATGATCATTATTATTATTAGGATTACATCATTACAATAATCACAGATTTAAATCTCTTTGTTCTTCCGTTGTCTTTCTGTCATTGCATGAACAGTCATTCAGTTCACGAAGTATCCGTCGAAACACCGTCGTTCTTAACGAGACTGTCATCGCGAAAGGTCTTCTGGGAAAGATGGCGTCCATCATTTTCGTCAACTTACTTTCAGGTAACCGTTCTTCTCTTCTCCCATATACACCGTGAGGCATAAAAAAGGAAGCCAAATGCGGACAGTAAATTGTAAAAACTTTAATTTTTCTACATTGCTTGCTACTTAGCTTTAATTTTCCTGAATTTCATTGACATTGTTTGAAAATTGTAAAAATAATAACGATTTTTCTAGGGGCTTCCTTTTTTATGCCTCACGGTGTATAGGTAAGTGAAGTCTTCTCTTCCATTTGTCCAACCACAGACAACTTCTAGACGTCTTTACGTCTGCGAGAATGACGGGTTCCTCTTTGCCCTAAACCCGCTGCAGGCGAGAGTTATTATTGTTTAGCAAGACATTTGATTAATCTCGTATCGCTGCACTTGCGAATATATCTAATCTAATCTAATCTAATCTAATCTAATCTAATCTAATCTAATCTAATCTTTCTCTCTTTGATTGTGTGTTTCTTATGACAGGTGATTGCATCGTTGAATCGGTGGATGGAGCGCCATCGAACGAAGATTATCTTCAATCTTTATTCGTAACCTTTGGTGACAATGACACTTGCGGTATTTCTTATCAAGGTTAGATGATGATCTCAGGCGGTGTATGTCTATTGGACAATGACTCTCAATTTAAGTGTGTTGTAAATGTAAGTGTATAGCTTTGAATTATCGTAATGGTAACTGGCTTAATGATGAGCACTGCGTCTTGTCATAGGGGTTGTCAAGAGATGCGAAGGGAAGATGCAAGTCCGGTCTACAGAAGACTAGAGAGTGAGGGAGACAGATTGGGAGAGACAGGCAGTTAGAAAATTAGTGAAACAGAGAGACAGACAGACAAAGAGACAGAGAGACAAAGACAGAGACAATGAGGCATAGAGACAGAGAGGCATAGATACAGAGATACAGAGAGACAGAGAGGCAGAGAGACAGTGAGAGAAGTAGATAGCCAGCAAAAGAGTAGGCTACGTAACTGTACATGTATATCATGCATAGTGAAGGGAAGTGAATTCCGTACGGATGGCCCAACGATGGTAAAGGATCGAGTTTAAGAAATAGAGGTCTTAGCTCGCGGAACAAAGAAGTCAGACCTATCCACAATACAATACAATACGATGCAATGCAATACAATACAGTGCAATTCAATGCAATACAATGCAACACAATACAATACAATGCGATATAATGCATTACAATACAATACAATGCATTACAATGCAATACAATGCAATGCAATACAATACAATACAATGCCATACAATACAATACAATGTCCACAGAACGGAAAGGTCGATGAGAAGATGCAGAAAGAGGAGAACGAAAGAGAACCATGAGGTATTTCGTCGCAATATAATAATGCCAAGATTTCAGATCACGTGAGTAAAATTATAAAAGATATTTATTTATCTCTTTATCTCATATTAATATTTTATCATGTCTTGTAAACAGGGTTGGAGAGGATAGTGGAATTGTTAAAGATCGGAAAAGATCCATCCAGTGACGTAGTGACAGAGGATCTTGAACATGAGCATCGAAGAAGACGGAGATCAGCTGAATTACCCGATGAAGATCATGATCATGAACATGAAGAAAAGGAAGTAGATGTCGCCACTGAAGTGCGTTTGTACGGAAATCATAAAATTACATTTTTGGCAATTGATTTAAAATAGAAATGCTTGGGTGCTTTTTTCTCGTTGTGACCAAATTCTGATATTTATGCAACTTAATGCTTGCAGCACAATTTGGGGGAAATCATTTGCCTGCATTGGTCTCTCCTGAAGGAATGGGCTTTCCCCCATCCGTTTGCTGCCTTGTCTTCCTCTGTGGTAGGCCTAGTCTTTCCTCGTCTTTTCTCTCGTCTCAAAACTTGCCTTTTCTCTGGGTATTGAACGCACTGGGAGCAGTTCTGAAAGGCTCTTGCTGCGAGAAGCGCTTTATAAATGGTCAGATATAATACAATAAAATACAATTCAATACAAAAGCAAATTCAACAGTAGCAATCACTTTCGTGGCTTAATAAGTACATGTATACGAGATATAAAAAAAATCAAGACACATGGAAACTGCATCTGGCCATCTTTTCCTCGTTTCGTTTCAGTGCCTTTCCATGGAAGATCTTCTACGAGGTTTCCAGCTGGACATCACCCACCAGCCGTCTCTGTCGAAGATGGACCTCTACCGCCTGTGTCCAGCTCTTCTACAACAAGCGACCATCGGCTGTCAACCTAAGGCCACTCCTCAACCAGAGATTTCCAGTCGACCATCAGCCGCTGAAGGTGAGAGCATGCATGGTCCTTCGTCTATGAAGGACTCTCCAAGGACACGGGTTTTTATATTGAATATGAGGTATACACTTTTTAATGGTTTACCTATAAATATTAGACATGGTATACGCAAGCTACGGCATCAACTTACCTAACTATGCTCCAGTGCACATTATACAGGTAAGTTAATTAAGGCAATGTTAAGTGAAAAGTGGGTCAGTTTAGATGGAGCAATGTCAGGCCTTAGGCATTATGGGTACATAATTATGCAACAGCTTAATATGGCGCCGTCAAGTAGGCTACAGGAGACCATCAAATTGTATTATAGGCCTACCAGATATTTTGCTTATTTAGCAGTGTGCGGCATATTGTATGCGGTAGTCGTAAACGTGTGAATACTCATGATTACAATATTATATTGATTACATTTATTCATGGATAAAATTTCATATTGCCAAATGTTGCTATATGAATTGATAAAATAATAATTATGAGCTTGGTTTTGGAGCGCTGTAGCAGACGTCACGATGAAAGTGTGAATATGCATGAATTAATGAATATTCATAAACCTATCGTTATAATTGTCTTTATAAATGCTTCTGCTGTAGTGTATGGTTTTGGTACGTTGGCCGTTGGTTTCGTGAGCGCATGTGTCGTAATCGCATTGGTTGTGGTAAGATGGAAAGGAACAAAGATCTACAGATATCTCATCTCCACGATGCTTGGATTGGCCGTCGGAAGTCTCGCAGGAGACGCTCTGCTCCACCTCATCCCACAGGTATGATTTATCTCTTCATGCAGGTCAATCAGTCAAATAGATCATTAAGGACTTGGTTCTTTGGAGCGCCATCGGATGAAGCCTTGAGACAGCGGCGCTATAGAAGCTGACTGCAATTATTACTGGAAACCCGGATACTGGCCCCTGTGGAATTGATATAGCGCCAGTTTACATTTGGTGTTAGAAGGACTTGGGTAAAAAAAATACCTCGCTTAGTTCCCGTCTATAATAGTAGGTAGGCCTAACAGTTATTGTCACTTTAGAAAATAATGTAGGCCGTTTGCTAGCATGCATTATGTTGTAGCATCGTGTTAGAAAAGTCACTACGTTGTTGATGGTTGCCATGGATGGTTGCCATGGATGGTTGCCATGGATGGTTGCCATGGATGGTTGCCATGGATGGTTGCCATGGATGGTTGCCATGGATGGTTGCCATGGATGGTTGCCATGGATGGTTGCCATGGATGGTTGCCATGGATGGTTGCCATGGATGGTTGCCATGGATGGTTGCCATGGATGGCTGCCATGGATGGCTGCCATGGAGTGTTCCATAATCAATCAAGCAATCGATTGATCGATCGATCGGTCAGAATTTATGTAGTGCCCAACCAACATCGCTACTCAGAGGCGCTCCCGGCCCATGTCAAGCGAAAATAAGTAGTCTGCCAACTGATAACAGTTTGGTAGGTGTCGTATAATCAAGAGAGCTCCAGGTTGTTGGAATGTGTTTGTCTTATAGGTGTTTGTGTTATGTGGTTTTTCTTAGTTGATTATTGTCTGATGTCATTGTCTTCAATGCCAATGCTTCTTTCTATTTTTAGGCTCTTGGTGTGCACGAGGAAGGATCCGACCACGATCACAGTGGGGCAGGTGGTGATGGGGGTGTCGTTGTTGAACCGTATGTCTGGAAAGCATTGTGTGGATGTGGGAGTATCTGGTTCTACTACAATCTACAGCTTCTCCTCTACAAAGCTGGAGACATTGCAGTATGTATTCCAGCCGAACTACTAGGACCTAGGCTACTAATGCGATGCATGTACTGTATAACATACATTGTGTCCGTGGTAAAGGGATCCATTTTGTAATTATGAATATATTGTATAGTAATTATTCATTGATTTCTAAAATTTAAACATCGTTTTAATCCTCACATATTTTTCTAATAGGCTACTGGTGAAAATATAAAAGTTCTTGTCATACAATAATATCGTCAGATGCATCCAAATTGAAAGCTTCATTTTTTCCTGCTGCTCATATCAGCCAGTTATCTATTCTATTAATTTTGCTTATAGCCTAGGCTATTTAGTCCGCCTAATTTCAAACCTTTGTCCGGAAATATCAAGCACCGTTATTGTCGGTTAGTGTCAGGAGAGGCGTAGCCTAGTGAGAGTCGGGTTAGGCGTCGTGAGGATTGGTTAGGGTCAGGAATAGGGCTAATATCATCAATAGATAGGCCTACTGTCCAAAGGTACTTGATATGCTGTGGTCCCCGATGCTACAGTTTTACCCTTACAAGTAGGCCTATACGATGCTGATCGGTTTTGAATACGTTGCATATAGAGCTATCTTCGTCGAGTTTTTGGTTCACGGAGTTCATCGTCGAAAAACGATTCTGACGTTGGTCCGGTCGATTTGAACGGCACGAATTCTGACGTCACTCTGAACACATACGTCAATCAAAGTTATGACGATGACGTCACTTCTACGTCACTCACCGAGCAGAGAGGAGACGAAAACAAAGATGGCGGAAAGGAGAAGAAGCACAAACATGAGGAGGAGGAAGTGGACGACGAAGATGGTGTTGTACATGGTAGGATGTGTGTGAGTGTGTGTGTGTGTTTGTGTGTGTGTGTGTGTGTGTGTGTGTGTGTGTCTGTATGTGCGTATGTGTGTGAGTGTGTGTGTTTGTGTGTGTGTGTCTGTATGTGCGTATGTGTGTGAGTGTGTGTGTTTGTGTGTGTCTGTGCGTGCATTGTGTGCTTGTGTGCGTGCGTGCGTGCGTGCATGCGTGTGTGTGTGTGCGTGTGTGCGTGCGTGTGTGTGAGTGTGTGTGCGTGTGTGTGCGTGTGTGTGTGTGTGTCTGTGTGTGTGGTTCATATCGTGTTGTTATGTAGCGCAATTACGAGATTTATAAGTGAATCGCTGATGTGTTATGATGGTTGTAAATGGATGCGTTCTCGTTTATGCTGTTCTGGGTTTTTTTATACTGTTCTTTATAGCAAGAATAGGTTTATGTATAAAATTGCAAGAAATCATTTCTTACGAGAACAAATACATGAATGAATGAATATAAACACACAATGTCATGTTACATTTATACATTTGTGGAGTTCGAATCCACCTCAAGGCTCAAGTCGCTGCGTATGGACCTTAGGCAAGACCTTCACTCGCAATAATTAGGCTACTCAGCGCTTCGGCGTGAAACTCTGATTCAGTGTCTGCTCTGTAGTCGGGAGCGCCTCTGAGTAGAGAGCTTGAAGGGGCGCTATAACAAGTGCACATGCAAGCATACATCCATAATTATTATGTTCTGAAACCTTTGCACTTCTAATCGTCACAGCTCATTCGTCGGTGGCATGGATGATAACGATTGGTGATGGCATCCATAACTTTGCCGATGGTCTGACAATGGGAGCGGCATTCGCCACGAACTGGAGAACGGGAATTGGAACGACAATTGCCATCTTCACACACGAATTGCCACACGAATTCGGTGAGAATCTATAATTAATTGCCCACTGTCTCAGTGCTACAGTCAGTAAAATACATGTGTTATTTCCACACGAATTCGGTGAGAATCTAATTATTGATGACAAATAGTCTTCTGCCCGTTGTCTCAGTGTTACAGGCAGTATACGTGTGTTTTTATTGCCACACGAATTCGGTGAGAATCTGATTGAGTCTCAGTGTTACATGCAGTATACGTGTGTTTTTATTGCCACACGAATTCGGTGAGAATCTGATTGAGTCTCAGTGTTACATGCAGTATACGTGTGTTTTTATTGCCACACGAATTCGGTGAGAATCTAATTATTGATGACAAATAGTCTTCTGCCCGTTGTCTCAGTGTTACAGGCAGTATACGTGTGTTTTTATTGCCACACGAATTCGGTGAGAATCTGATTGAGTCTCAGTGTTACATGCAGTATACGTGTGTTTTTATTGCCACACGAATTCGGTGAGAATCTGATTGAGTCTCAGTGTTACATGCAGTATACGTGTGTTTTTATTGCCACACGAATTCGGTGAGAATCTGATTGAGTCTCAGTGTTACATGCAGTAGGCCTATACGTGTGTTTTTATTGCCACACGAATTCGGTGAGTATCTATACTTTAAGACAAAGAGTCTTCTGTCCACTGTCTCAGTGTTACACGCAGTTCTTGTGTGTAAGCATACGTGTTTTTATTGCCACACGAATTTGGTGATTATCTAAATGATAAAGGTTCTTCTGCATATTGTCTCAGTGTCACATGCAGTTATTGTGTTTGGCATAGTAGCAAATTTGGTGTAACTGCATCCAGACCCAAGCAATTGACCGTATAGCCTATACTCGTCATTTGTTTTGTTGTACCTGATTAAAAATCCGTTGGACAGCGGCTATCTGCACAGCGATTTTGGAAGGTTCTTACAATGCGCTCTAAAAATCATAAATATATGCATGCATTGCATAGGCTTAAATAGGCTGCATGTACATGCATGCATGCATACACACATACATGTACATGTACATGCATGCATAGCCTACATACATACATGACGTCCTATCCATGTTACTTCGTCATAGTTTGTCATAATTCCGTCTATAATAGTTTCGAGAATGTTCATCAATAGCTGCACTATGTTGTAGCAATCTCGTCACTGAATTGCTATTGTATTGTCCTATTGTTTTGTCTCTGTTGCACGACAACCACAACACAGGTGACACAGCGGTTCTGTTGTCCGCCGGTTGGTCAACGAAGAAGGTCCTGTTGTTCCAGCTGTTGTCTCAGGCAACCGCTTTCATTGGTCTGTACATTGGAATATCTGTTTCTGAGAACACGGATGGTGCACAGCTGTGGATCGCAGCAGTTGCATACGGAATGTTCCTCTACATCGCACTCGCCGACGTCGTAAGATAACTTAGGCGCTACATAAATATTTATATAATAAATTTTTTTAATATATAAACAGACTTACTGTGTGCTGTTGTATATGCGTATCTTGCACGTGTCGGGCCTGTTTGGGATGACCTTGCAGGCAATGTATTAATGGCAGTGATACACTTAGGCTACATGTATGTAAGGTCTCGCAGGGTGAGTATAGAAACGTGCACGCTAACATGCATACAACACATGCGTAGGCTACATAGGCTACATAATGCTATACTTGCATAAATACAAGCACATCATAATCACACGATTTCAAGTTCTCAACCACATACATTGGAAACCATAATTTTCGCAAACGTTTCATATTTCCGTCTTGGTTCGGCGCTGCCTTGAGGGTTTGGCTCCTTTATACTTGCAGGAGCTCTGTTGCTCGACCACGCTTGTTCAACGCCGCTGCTCTCTCCGCTCAGCTGCACAAGCGGAACTTATTGTTCCACGCTCACGGACTGCAATCAGGCAGCGCCATGCTTTCTCCGTGGCTGGCCCTGCGACCTGGAATGAGCTCCATGTTATCCTTCGTCAAATACCTATTTCATTTCTTTCTCTTCTCAAGACTGTCTTATTCGACCGGGGTTGGACTGGGAGCACTCTTGAGTAGTAACCTTGAAGGAGCGCTACATCAAATTCTCAGTAAATAAATAAAATATCGAAAAAACAGCAAACACACCTTTCTTATGATAACAATGATAGTAACAAACAATCTTATCTTTTCATGTAGCCTGTTCCTGGATGTCGTATGGCATCTGGAATAGTCAATAAGACACTACTGCTTTTGCTATTGCTGCTGCTACTGCTGCTGTTACCATAGTACCACCACTACTATCACTACTACTATTAGTTAACAGTACATCATTAATGAGTCTTGTAAAAATGCACAGCTGGACAATGTGGACATGGTCGACTGATTTCACTGAAAATTGAGGACAGATTTGATCTTGGTTGCTGCTGCTGTAGATACCTGAGCTCATCCATTTCTTTTCGATCTACTCGCCATGGCTCATCTTCATCACATCGAACCTTGGAATCTGCATTGGCTTCCTGGCCATGCTGCTGCTCGCCATCTATGAAGAGAAGATCTCCATTGCAGTCTGACCTCCTAACATACACACACACACACACACACGTCTACCAGACATAAATATTGACCTTTGCGTATAATAATTATGAACTCGGGTACTAAGGAACCTGGTCACTCCGCCGTTAACGCCAAAGTCTGTGGACTGTACATTGTACAAGCCTACATGTATAACATTGTATATTTGTCATAAAATTGTGATTGCACTGATTGCCAAACCGAAGAATTGTCACCACCAGCAACAACAATGGTAGCCTGCTGTGGAAGGTATTGTTGAGTCGTACAGCAAGAGGCATGGAATACTTTAAACTATAAGGACTCCAACAAGTTTTTAAAATTGAAAGCGATTATAATTTATGATATACGCTGTACTGTATGCTGTTTTGTGCGATATTTATACTGTGTATTGCAGCTATTGCTCATTCTTAAACTGTACAGCTATAAATATGTTTTATTTATCAGAATATTGATTTTGTATTTGGCTGATCTGGCAACATAATTTATTTGAGTCGAGTTCCATATTCTTTAAATTATGATTCTCATTTGGTTTAATCAAACATATAAGTTTATACTTTAGCCAAATAATTGCGAGATTTAAAATTATGACAACTTGCATCGAGTACATGCGCTCATACAAGGCTGTTCTTGTATGTGGACTTTATTTCTTATCAAAATAACCAGCGTCTTGCATCAAGTTATGCCTTCAACTATAATTACAATAACAGATGAACAATAATTATTATTTATTTACTATGCATGCATGAGCTGCTTCCAGCAAATCGATACAGATCATTGTAATAAAAGAGTTGACGCTCTCACAAAGCGACGCCATTGTTTCAAAATGGCCGGCATAGATCTATGAATGAGTAGAGATGCATTGTGAAGGTTTGCTCCATAGCCTACCTTTCAGTAAATAAAACTCCGCTCTGTTGTAGGCCTAACCAGCGTCGGGAACTGCCAAGCGTTTATGTTGGTATTCAAAGCAAGCTTTCAATGATCATGATCAGTCAAATAATGAACACAACGATCACAGAATATATTCGAGCTACCTGCATTTTTGTTTTGACTAAGTCTGAAACCGGTTTTAGCCATAGCCTATCATGCAGGCTTATGTCGAATGTAGGCCTACAACACGCAGCTATCTAGGCTACAGGCCTGCGTGAAATACTGATTAATTATTATCACATGTAATCGAATACGAAGATGAAAAGAATAGGCCCAATTATTATTGCTAGGCCTATGTTAGGTCCATCACCAGTGTGTGTTTGATCTAGGTATCTTCGAAGAGGTTCCCGCAGTGATGACCGTCCCCAGAAAAATGTCCAGAACTTTTTTTACATCTAGCCTATAGGCCTAGGCCTATAATTATTGCGTCCCATGAACGATTAGGCTTATACGATGCTTTTAATACTGATTTAATAACATTCAGAAAGTAGGTCAGTATAATTTTCATGCACAGGCCTCTATACGTGTTAAATGTAATAACTTTCATTCCAAGCCTTCTATTAAAGACCCACAAATAAGTTGCTTTTAATCATGGTTTCCCAAAAATGTACTGTTCGCCATGTCACAAAGCCCAATTTGACTTTTGGCGACGTAGGCCTACATGTATACGCCATTGTGTCCATTTCCCCGACAGTTGCATAAATTATGTCCGCGGATAATCATAAATTTCTAACCGGACAAGTTATCGTCCTACTTACATGTAGCAGCTGAAGAATGATTAATAAGTCTTTGTGCAATGAACGAGTTTGAGATAAGCTGCCCAATACATTAGAAACTTGACATCCTAAAAATAATACAGCCACGATGTATACCAGAAACGTCAAGGAAATAATAATAATTAGGACCTACACATTCAAGATCATAGACAATCGCCGATAGTCCTAGGCCTACACAGTAATAATGAAGAAGAGAGATTTCAATAGGACCTAATATTCCGAAAAACCGTTTAATTCGACAAAAACGTTCGTAACACTACATGGCTTAGGCTAAGGTTCGCATCTGAAATAAAACTGAACAGACAAAAAATACCTATGAAAATATATAAACCAGCTGCATAATTACAAATATGGCGACGTTGAAAGTTTAGGGCCTAACTAATTTTCCCATCGGTCATTATTTTTCTGCGTTTGTCGAAAGTTCAGATCATTTTCATTTATCGCCTGTCGTTGGTTTTTTAACCTTTTGGTTGATTCGTGACAACTTCTGGTTCCTGCTTGATACTAGACATGGTCACATTAGAATTGTGATTATGTTTGTTTGACTCGTCATCGTCGTCAGGACAGCAATCCGGGCAACAGCAGCACAGACATTTCAGACATGCACAACTCTTGCAAAGTGCACAAAAACATAGGCACATCTACAACAAACGAGGAGCAAAAAACGAAATTGTTAGTCTATCAGTGGCGTTTTGTTTTGCGGACGGAACACTCAGGGAACAGCGTTTCAAGGCCATAATAAGCTTTTACAACTATTATAGGTCTATATACTAATAAAAAACGCAAAAACTCTAAGCTCGCTATTTTAATTATGAAGTCAGAAGACGCACTTCAATTTACTTTTTGAGTGTTTAGGCCTATACATACATAATATAGCCTAATACATAATATAATTATATACATACATGTACATGTATATACATATTGGCCTATAGGCCCTATATAGGCTATATGCAGAGAGGCAGTCAGACAGGCAAACAGACAGACAGACAGAAATAGACAGAGATACAGAGACAGAGCGAGCGACAGAGAGATGCTATTAAAATTTGGACTGAACTGTAGGCCTACAGTAGGCCTAACCTATAGTCTATAATCGGCCTTCTGCCTATATCATCCTTGTTTGTTTGGGTTTTTTTCAAATAGGCCTACACGCTTCAACAATTTTCCCCCAAACAATATCTTCTTCTTCTTTAGTTCTCTGCCGTCGGGCAGGTTCATATGTCCAATGACTCCACGCATAGATCTATCTGTTCTGTGCGTCCCTCTTTAACCCCATTTAACCATCCTTTGTCATGCAGCTTCCAGTCCAGTAGCATTGTTCTTGGTCTTCCTCTTGTCTTCTTCCCCTCCATTCTTCCCTTGATGATGTCTCTTACTATGGTGTCACTCCTCATGATGTGGCCAATCCAGTTTCTCTGCCTCCTCCGTATTGTCTCCAGCATTAACCTTTTCTCACCCATCATCTGCAGTATTTCTTGTGTTCCCTCCACCTGACACGCTCCAATGTCGCTCCATTCTTCGACAAATCCAAACAAATATAGGCTACGCCAAGTAAAAAGAACGCTTTAAAACGTAGGTCTAGCCCACAAAATAATGTAGGTCTAGCCTACAAATGGAAGATTAATAGGTTATGCAGGCTATATTTCATTTAAATTTTCGTCAAAGCGATCAACAAAACTCGTTCAATCGAAATAATATTTATAAACGGATTCAGTAACTGAAGCCGTTTCACCCGACAAAGGCCTACCTCGATTTCCGATTTCTTTTACGCAACTTTTGCTTATGTTTGGGAACTGATTATGGACAACGCAGTTGAACAAGAACCTATTACACTATGCTCTGACTGACAAACCCTGCTAGTCCACACTGACCCGAAAAAACATCGGAATTATCTAAGCTTAGCCTATACATGTACATGTATATGTAGCCTACATACGTAGGTGACTTCAGATCACACTATCTTTTCTGATTATAGTCAATGAGGTCGATTGCAAAGATAATCGCCTTGGTGATGTCTAATTATTCGCCGCTTAACTAATTAATCGGTTTCTATAATAGGCCTAGACTTAGACTTTGGTCTTTAGCCTTAAATCCTTAGTCTTAGGCCTTAGGTCTTTAGTCTTAGGTCTTTAGTCTTAGGCCTTAGTCCTAGTCCTGCCACGACTTTCCAGGAAGTTCAGTCAACTAATAAATGAGATTAATTATTGTTGGTTTTGGTCTAAGCTTATAGGATATTTACCCACGTAATGCAAAATTTGACACACGATTGAAAAAGCTTACACGTGTTACAGTACATGTAGGCTATAGGCTACTATAATTGTATACGGATCGACCATGTAGGCCTATATTATGCATACATAGCCTAATATTTGCATACATAATTATGTAGTATATATATGAATAGCATGTAGGCCTATGTATATTTGAATGCATGTATGTATGATTGTAATGTATGTATGTATGTATGTATGTATGTATGTATGTATGTATGTATGTATGTACATGTATGTATGTATGTATGTATGTATGTATGTATGTATGTATGTATGTATGTATGTATGTATGTATGTATGTATGTATGTATGTATGTATGTATGTACATGTAGGTATGTATGTATGTATGTATGTATGTATGTATGCATCTATAGACTATAATTATCTATGTATTACGCATGTATTGCATGCATAGATTGTATACCTATTTAGGCCTGCGCATGTATGTGCGCATGCTCTTGCATTGTTGGACCTGAATAGTGAATACCAATCGTTTCGTTCTATCTTCTATTCACATAAATGACGCGCTTTGTCTTATGCTAGCGCATTTGCATCTAAAATAAATAATTATAGATAATAGAACAGCTATTAATTATTAACAGCGGTTCTATTATAATAGTCTTACGCTGCAGGGAGGTTGAAGGCAACGCAGCACAAAGCCTGCGCGGTTCGTGGTCTAAGGTAGGCTATACAAGGCCTATAGATGCAGTTTCAAGTCGTAGCTTGTAACTTCTATAGCGCCTCTATCACAGTCGAATCAGTTGCGTCAATCGAATCAGTGCTGGTGACCGTTTTTAGTGGCATTGGCAATGAACATAGACCTTGCTTTGGATGATGAACTGCTGGCACAAGCCGCACAAGGCACTATAAAATCATTTATAGCGGATGTGATAAATCTAAAACGTCTTGATTATGAGCTCAGGAAGGCGATCATGCAATAATTCAGCAATGCAAACGGTTTTAGCGTTACCTCGGTTATACGGTTGGTTAGTCGCATATGACGCGTTTGCGAGATATTATATAATTTGAACTTGAAATTGAGGGGGTTAGTTGTAGCGACGCTGCATATCCGCAGTCAATTATCTGCAACCGAGCTGCGTCACTGTCCATTGTCTATCATGCCACCTTTTGTGTGGGAAAGAAAGAACGCATCCGTCCGAGAACAATAGGACAGATCGATGCTGGTCATTGTTTAACGGACGCCGCATATCATCGCCGTTACGAAGGCGTCGTTAAAATAAACCTTACCACCATGCAGGCAGGCAGGCGATTGACGTTCAGCTCTATTGTTGGTGTTGACGTTCAGCAACCGTTGCCAGTGCTTTCAATGTCTCATATGTCTACTCATAGATGATCGTCTGGCTGTACGCTGTCTCTGCTGATACCCTGGATAGTTTGCCTCAGCATAATTTTCAGTGCATTTAACAGCAGGAACGCGATCGTCAGCATAGCTTCAGATGTGACAGGTTAGTAAACGCAACCAGTCACAGGTATTTAAAATTTAATGGACGTAAGAATATATCTAAAAGATAATTAAAATGAGAGAATTAAAATGCTCCAGGTTGTTTCACTATAATCAGGGACGTAACTAGGATTTTTCGTTTGGGGGGGCTTAAGCCTTAAGTATGACCAATGCTTAATAAAGTGTAAAAGAAGAAGTGCCAGGACGCTGTATTGTAATTGGTCGTGCATGAGTGGCGGCGCCGAAGGCGCGAAGTTGCGAGTTCCGAAGGCACGAAGCCCGTCCCGATTTGGGGGTCTGGGGGAGCGTCGTAAGCTCCCCCAGCGTGGTCTGGGGCGGAGTCCCAGCGTCCAGCGGATTTTTGGCTGTGTCGACCTCAAAATGGAGCCATTTTAAGGCTCTTGTTTGTCAGCTATTTGTGAACGGAAAAGTCGCGAAAACTTTAAGAATAAGTGGTTTTTCAGTGTCGCAAGGCTCAAGCTATACCAGGATAACAATAAAACTAAAACTGCTACTGTAAAAGAGAAGGGTTTTGTATTTACCGTAAGCTCCCCAGCGGGGTCTGGGGAGCCCCAGCGACTAGCGCATTTTTGGCTGTATCGACCTCAAATGGAGCCATTTTAAGGCTCTTGTTTGCCAGCTATTTGTGAACGGAAAAGTTGCGAAAATTGTAAGAATAAGTCGTTTTTCAGTGTCGCAAGGCTCAAGCTACCAGGATCACAATAAAAATAAAACTGCTACTGTAAAAGAGAAAGGTTTTGTCTTTACTGTAAGCTCCCCAGCGGGGTCTGGGGCGGAGCCCCAGCGACCAGCGCATTTTTTGCTGTGTCTACCTCAAATGGAGCCATTTTTAGGCAGTCATATGGCCGGTCGTCCGTAACTGCATGTACGCCGTCCATGCGGTAGTCTATTTAAATTAGCCGTAAGCATACAACGGCTTGATTTCATTTGGGGGGGCTTCAGCTTCGTTTGGGGGGGCTTAAGCCCCCCCCCAAGCCCAACGCCAGGGTTGTAACGAGTGGGGGGGGCCTGGGGGGGCCTGGCCCCCCCCCACTTTTTTATCAGGGGGGCCTAATATGAGAACGGACCCCCCACTTTTTTTATGAGAGGGCCCTCCCACTTTTTTGAGAAAAGAGAGGAAAAGTGGTCCTTAAAATCTTTCCAAAAAAGAGCTAAGCCACAGTAAAGAGCAAAGCGACAGTTGGAAATAGCTGTTGAGGTCGAATATAGTTTACTTCCATTATTTCATTACAGCCTTTTAATTGGAGTGTCTCTGAAATCTTGTCTTGTTGATCGATCTCTTTATTGATCAGTTTCGATCTCTTGTAAAAAAAACGACGACAAGAGTAAAGGCAAAGGATCACCTTAGAAATTCAGACAATTGCAGTTTTTTCAATAGCCTACAGCCTACAGGTGTTACAAGCTACTTGAAGCTAGTACTAGTAGTAACTTACTAACTTTTCGTGTATCAGACCTACGTGAGTACGTGTATCCTACTAGTTTTTTGCAATGTGCGGTCAATCCCGTCATAGTAGCTACTAGCAACGTGTTTCACGAAACTGTGACGAAACGGCGGAAATCGGTTGCCACCTAGAAAAATCGATCCCCTTACTTATTTTTCTGTTTTATTTTTACCCGAGGTTGTAAAAGGCCGCGCATGCGCATGTCGTTGGTGTTTTTTATTAAGTAAAATATTCCGCTCGATAAATTATTAAATACATTGTAGGTGTGAAGAAATGCTGCCAAGCGTTTAATTCAGGTTTATGTTAGAATAAGATTAATTATACTGATTTAGGGTAACTTTATAGAGATATTTTG
Source organism: Lumbricus rubellus (assembly GCA_945859605.1). Classification (NCBI taxonomy): domain Eukaryota; kingdom Metazoa; phylum Annelida; class Clitellata; order Crassiclitellata; family Lumbricidae; genus Lumbricus; species Lumbricus rubellus. Next base: position 38,005,196 of record OX243820.1, read on the forward strand.
GAAGGTTTTTGTAGGTGGGCGATAATACCGAAAATTGCGTTACTTATGTTGGTCCAAATCAAACGTGAAATTTGAATCTGTTGACCAGTACTTCAGAGTACAGTACTACTTGGTGTTAGATAAAGTCACTGCTAGTATATGTGAACGGTTTGAATCATCCGCATGGAAAATAATGCACTGTATGGAGACAGTGTTGGTTCAGAGCTGCCGTGGAGAAGAACCCCTTCTGCGTGACATTGAAAGTATCTTGATGCATGCTTCTGGAGACTTGGACAAAGATCTTGTGGGGCAGCTATCGCAGCTTCGGAACATCCCAATGTCAACAGAGGAACGCAATGGCATGACATCATTTTCAGACATTTTGAAGCTGCTGAAGAAGGAACGTGCGCTCCTACGTCTCCTACCGCAAGTTGTAAAACTTGTGAAGTTAGTCTGCATACTTCCCTGTTCGGCTGCAACACCTGAACGATCGTTTAGCCAGTTGCGTCGAATCAAGAACTACATGCGGTCCACAGTGACTCAGGAAAGACTCAATCATACAATGATTGCAGCTGTTCACTGTGACAAACTTGAAAACATCGACATCAACAAAGTCATGAACGAATTTATTATGCGAAACGAACATCGACGTGCAACGTTTGCAAAATTGCAATAACATGTAAACAAAGGTCCAAAGCTAGACTACAAATGGACATTGTAGACTACAAGTCTTCAGAATGTTTAGATGCCTATATCGTCGCTACGGTCGCTTGCCATTCCACTAATCTAGGGATATGTCCAAATTGAGATATTCCCATTTTTTGTTTCAAATGTGTACATCAAATAATTCACAATTTCACATCAAATTTTAAGAGTCAAGACTTGCCGTACAGAAGTCGGCTGCATTAGTAATAGTACTTAAACTCTAATAGACTCAATGATCCTACGATAATCCTATAACTCTACGATATTTCCGTCTTTTTTCTCTGTTGTATTTTCATATCCCGTCTGACACGTCTCCACTCTATTTTCACCCAATTTCACCCATTTATACTCTAATTAGAGAATTAATTTGGGACTTTTGAAGCTGCCCCATTTGTTAGTAAGGCTCCCCAGGGCCCCCCCCCCACTTGGGGGGGCCTTGTGAAAAACTGGGGGGGCCCTTTAAAAAAATTTTTTGCGCTTCGCGCCAAATAAATCCACTACGTCCTATTTAGGCCCCCCCACTTTTCTAAACCTCGTTACACCCCTGCCCAACGCTAGTTACGTCACTGACTATAATACGTTGTGAACGTAGGTCTGTTCTTTGATAGACAACTGCACTGTAGCAGAGTTTAATAATAAGCAGAACATCAAATTAATAATGCTGAATTAAGGGCCTAATATGCCAAACAAAATTTTGTCGAGGGCATGCAACGACCTCTGTTGTCATAGGTCCTCGTCAAATCTGGGTCCATCCAACCTACTGCGGGTGTTGAGAGAAAAATTATATCACTTTCTGATAATCTGATCTTAGATTACACCGAGTTGGAATCGATCGGGTCACATAAGAATAGATTAATCCTAATAAGTAAAATTTGATTTGATCAGATTAGATTAGATTATATTAGATTAGATTGGATTGTAAGTGACGTTCTTCGTTGCTGTCTATAACGAGTTATAATTAATCCGACTCAGCTGGAAATGTCTTCCTCGTACGCTCTACCTCTCTACCCAACTCCGGATCGGCTTTCTTCGTCACGAGTAAGAATGGTCAAACCTTGGAACAACATGGAGAAGCAGGAGAAGGACGATGAGGACATCCAGTATCAGAGCCTCACCGAACCAGCGATAAACTTCGTTCAGCAGCCAACACAGGTTCGATTTTTATCAGAATGTCACTAGGCCTAATACGCTGATGATGATAATTAGGCCTATAATAATAATAATAGCGATAATCATAATAATGATAACAATGGCAATAATATTAATTTAGTCTGTAAATGAGTTTGTCAGTGGCATTAAGAAATAAATGTATATAATAATGATAAAAGAATAAATGTAAAAATATAATAGCCTAATAATAGGGCCTAATAATAATAATAATGTCAGTAGGCCTATTATAGTAACAGCAGGCCTAGTATTAGTGGTGGTAGTAGTGGTGGTGGTAATGGTGGGGTGATGGTGGTGGTAGTGGTATTAGCAGTAGGCCTAATAGCAGTACGTATAGTACCGGTAGGCCTATAAGTATTATAGCCTAGTAGTATTGCTAAGAATAATAAGAAAATATGAAACGTTCACATCTCGTTTACCAACAAAAAGAGCAGTAGGGTCAGCCATGGGCGGAGTTTATCAGGGGCTAGGGGGGGCTAAGCCCCTCCAAGAAGGCCCAAATTCAATTTTTTACCATGAAAACGGTATCCTTTTTCTGGGTTAGCCCTCCCAAACTCCGCCCATGGGGTCAGCGAGGTCATAAACGGTCGATTGGGAAAGACCACCTAGCGTTTACGTAACTCAAATTTATACACGCACTTAATAATTAATAAGTGTATCGTTGCCTGTTTCATTGTGACAGTCGGAGTCGTCACCAGCATTCATGGTCGATCTGTCATCATCTGGTCGTCGCATCAGTTCCTACAACGAGAACCCCGTTCGCTTCAACCGGACCCTGCTCGACACCCGGATGAAGGTCGTCAAAGCGATGGTCTACTCGTCGTACAAGGCCCTCGAGCAACAGTTCGAGCTGGAACAGCAGCGGAACGCCGAGCTGACGCAGAAGGAACAGGAGGCAGTTCTTCGTAACAAGAAGAACATCCGCAGACAGCTGTTCCGTGGACAGAAGTTGGATGAGGTTCAGACGTCCGTCGTCAGTTATGACTTCGCGTCGTCACAAAATGCTGAAGCAGATCTGCAGATGGCGAAGAGCATGCTGGGATTGGTGACGTCAGTGAAGAGCAACAGAGAACGATACGAAGCGAGTCTCAAGTCAAGGCTGCAGTCATGATAGAAGAACCGCAGTTAAACGATCTGCTATGACTTGTTCTTGACACGACGGAACATGCAGTGTAAGAATTGTGGAAAAATAACGGGGGGAGGGGGTTTGGACAATTACCCACTTGAAATCGGGGTGTGAAAACAGATTTTAACATGGGACTCTAAGAAAGACTGGGGGGTTAAACCCCCCCAACAATTCTCACCCTGAGAACATGAATAGTACAATGTAATAGTATGCTACTTGTTTCAAAAAATTTTCAGTGGTTTATTTAACAATCATTATTATAATAGACAGATTATTATCGAGTTTTTGCCCCCAACTTCCTTCCGTTTCATATTCATTCGTCTTAATCCCTTATCTCCATGCGTGCAAGTGCATAACCTAGGCTACTAAGCGGCTGGACCCTTAGTCAACTTCTGATTTCAAAAGGATGTCTGTTCCGGGATCCAGAACCAATCGTTGTGAGAGAGTAAACTGCAGTGGTGTTGTGCCGTTCCCCCACTTTTTTCCAGGGATAATGGAATATTAACACTACTAATAATAATAATATTATTATAAAGAGCGTTCCCCCACTTCATTTTTTAGGACTACACTACTGGTAAACTGTGATGTAAAATATCCACTGAATTAAAAATTGTTGGTTTTGTATTTGATGTGAACTAACTTCACGTATTCAAATGTATTATAAAGTCTGCAAATTTATGATATAAATTATTCTAGCGCCTCTCACAGTGCACATTGACCAGAGTTCAATTGTAATCGTAAATTTATATAGCACCACTTCAGGAGAAACTCCTCAGATGAGCTCCCGACCCGATAGCACCAAACCACAAACGAGTGAATGGGAGCATGTGAATGGACAAAAGACATGCACAGCTATTTCAAAGAATAGGCCACAAAACCATGACTTCGCTACTTTTTACCTTACACTAAGTCTAACCCAAAGACCATGGCAAATGGCAGCAGCTATACAACAGTTTAGCTCAACACAAAACAAATGTTTTCAAATATTTTCACAGAAGAAAAATCGTGTTTAATCTGTGTGAAAACCCCACCAAAAATAGCTGCAAATCGTCTGCCATCATGAACTACACAAAACCAGTAAAACTCTTAAATTACTGACTCATAAAACTCGTTGAATGTTCGTATCTTAATCAGTTGTCTTGAAACTAAAACTAATGCAATAAATTTAGATTTGTTAAAAAAAGAAATCGTCGTTTAATCACGAATGCGTTAATTCCCAATGTATCTAGCAACATAGTCAACAGTCAACTGTTGAATAAAGGAAACGTGAATTCCTGTAATCAGTAAAGCTCAATGTATCTCCGTGTCTTCGATATATTCAACCTGAAACCAACATAAACAATCAGTTTATAAATAAAAATGTTCATTCAAATCTGAAGAAAGATTTGTGAGACTAGTTATCAATACGTGCTTTCATCATTGAATTACTGAAACTGTATTCAAACTATTTTTTACAGAAGTCGACTCAATCCGATGAATATTCCTGCCTAAAACATTTTTTATACTGTCTAATTCTTTTAATTAACTACTCGAGACCTTCCACTTTGGCTACAATAGTTTTGTATTGTATCGCATACCTGTATTGCATTACAATAGTTTTGTATTGTATCGCATACCAGCATTGCATTACAATAGTTCTGTATTGTATCGTTTACCTGTATTGCATTATCAATAGTTTCGTATTGTATCGCATACCTGGACTCACAGCGATCGTCAGTTAGTCGGAGTCGGATGGTGGCGATCGATCCCTTCGATGTCTACGACCTCTGCTCGAGAAACAACAACAACAACATACAGTGCATTGCAATGCTCAAGTCATGACGAACAACAACAACATACAGTGCATTGCACTACTCAAGTCACAGAACAGAAAGTTAACAGTTCAGAAAAACGTTTCTTATTCGACTTGAAACCCATTTAACGATCAGCGATTCCTTGACAAGTGTTTGACAAGTGTGCCGAAGTACCACTGTGACTTTCATTGATTGGAAAAAGATTTATCACGAGAACACTGTAGAGACGACTTGTTTGACACTAATATTTTAGTAATTTTATATAACTTGTGATTTAATTTTTACGTTTTATTACCAATTAATACTTCGATGTATCACTTTGATTTTCTATGTCCCATTGTGCTTTTGCAAGTGGAGTAATAAAGAAAATACTTACTTATTTACACAAAGCGTTAAATGCAAATGCCCTAAAACAAACATACACACCCGAGGGGTTCACACTCATAGACTATTATGATGCAGCGGCAGTCTTTCTTGGTGGCTGGATCAAGAACCTGGAATAGGATTCCAGTTGCACGCGCTCCACCTGGTGCCTAGAGGTCACAGCACTATGCTCCTTTCAAACCTAAAAACTGCCTAATTTGGCCGTGGTTGGACTTCAAGTGCTTCTGAGTACAATACCTTGAAGGTACGCTAAATTATAAAAATGGAATAATAATAATGAGTCCTCTCACTTTCCATCTGACTCTAGCAGGTCAGCACAGTACAACATTGCAATCAGTCTTTTCTTTTATATCTTATATCCAAGTTCAGCTTGAGTCGTCACTGTGAAAAAAAGTTACAAAATTCACCCCACCTATCTCTCCCTTTCAGTCCAACAATGACGTTCATTTTCATTCTCACATCCACTGGAGTGGTGAAGCTATATAAAGTCTTATAATAAACTTTATTCATTCATTCATTCAAGTATTTATATAGCGCCTCTTTAAGGAAACTACTCAGAGCCTCAGAGGCACTCCAATAAAAATTCCCTGAACGCGATGCCACACTTACCTGCTGTGACTTCGACTTTTCCGCCGACCGTAGGAACGTGAACGAGATCTCGACATCTCTCTGCAAACGGCACAAACCAACTTTTTAAAAATAATAATAATCGTTTTAACCCAAACACCTTTATAAAGCAAAAAATTCAGTAATAAGAAAAGTTACTAATCTCTGCCACTTCGCTCCATCGTCTTCGATCTTTGATCAGCATGACCTCTTTATTCCCTGTGTCAGGACCACCATGGCTCAATCCAGATACTCTGCCTGCAGCTATAGTGGTCCCTCTCTATGGAATGGACTTCCACCATCCGTTCACTCCGCCTTTCTCTGTCTTTCTCGAGCATTTTTCTCTTACTTCAGATTCTGCCTTTTTCTCTCGAAATGAAAGGCTTTTTCAGAAAGAAGTACTTTATAAATGGTCATAATACAATACTTATATAATAAAGACTCATACAGCATCACATAATCATTCACAAGTTTGAGCTGACAGGTTTGGATAGGTTACATTCAAGCCTCTACGCACATAAATACATTTAATATCACGCGAGTTACCTTGTAACAGGTTGGAAATATGCAACCTGTCTTTTTACACAGTAGATTTGGACAGCAGTAAAGTAACCATTCAAATACCAATTGATGCATTCGTAAATACATATTTATGTGATAGTCTCAACTCATCCTATAAATTTTTAAAGTGCCATTAGAAAATTACATCCCAAGTAGCAAGTTATTAACATGACAAAGTGAACATGACAAAGTGAAAACTGGATGCCTATACATAATAAGCAATATGTACAAATTTCAGAACATGTCTACAGTTTACAGCAGTTGAAGCATTCACAGCAAAAATAGTTTCGCTTCATTTGTATGCAACACATTTCTCTTTTCAAGCATCGTATTTTGCACAGGTAATGTCGTCATAACAAGGTAGTTCCTTACACCAATACCCCATTCCCAGAAAGCTCACACAAATCAGTGGCTCTGACGCTAGAAAGAAATCACAACCAATGATGCATGCCGGCTTCACTCACCCCAACGTTCGTTATCTGAAATCTCGTTATCGTTATCGTTAAATCAAAGGTCTTGGTGTTATCTTGCTATCTCGTTAACTGAAAACTCTGGCTTGTGTCTCGTTAAATGAAATGTCTTGGTGCAATCTGGTTATTTGAGAGTTCTGGTGTAAGCTCGTTAACAGAAAGACTTTGTGTAATCTGGTGGCTACACGACAATTCCACAGATATGGAAAATCGATGATCAAAGGCAAAACAGGTTCATCTTCATATTATGATACGAACTTAGGCGATCTCAATTGTAAATCTCTGATCTGAAAATCGGTGCCTGTAAGAACCACGGTCACAAAAGTCAACGAACGCTACTATGCCCGCCAGTTTTACGAAAGAACGCAAGCTGCGCAATGAAAACCCGGACGGAAGCTGCAGAGATTACAGAGCTGCCAAGAGCAATGCGGAAATTGTCTACTAATGTGCCAAATAGCAGTTTTACAAATTGCACTTCCACAACAAAGTGGCGATAGCATTACATTCTTAAAACAAGCAAAGCAAGACAATTGGCATGCATTCATTCCAAGAGCTCCTTCAAGAAGTCTACTGAAATAGCTTGACGTTGCTTGGCAGCAAAACGAGCCCATGAAACTATGAATCATCTCGTAATAACCAAAACCAACATTTAATCACTCCATCAGAATAAAATGGTGTACAATGTTTTGTAACATCCTTCAAGCACCAGAACTGCCAGAAAGACGAAACATTAACACTTGAGAAAATGGCAACAAAGTACAGACTGTCAGAGAATTAAAAAGAAATATTTACTATTAATAGAACCAAACATTGAATGGCGACCTACCCACTCTCACCAGTTAAACCACATATTACTATGTAACTATATGACTCTGCACACAAACCAACACGAGTCAAATCTAACCCTCATCAACCCAGATCTAATCTAGAAAGCATTAACCAATATCTGCTGCTATGAAATCCTGCCTCATCAGGTTACAATCACTCAGCAAAATCAATTAATACCAGGTCAATAGATGGTCGGCTCAACAAAATCATAATAATAAAATAACAATAATTATAATTATCCTTGATAAATATATGCCACAGCAACTTACAGTTGTGATGTTTCTAAAAAACCTTAAAATTTTTTGCAAAGCTCGACCACATTCACTAACACAAAAATTTTGAAAAAAATTCACATAAATAGTGAAAATTTTGAAAAAAACACAGAATTTGGTAAGTACAGACCTCTCGCGACTGTAGCTGCGTCTTCTGACTGGTGATCTTGAATGTGACCTAATTTCACAACAATTCAAAAAAGACGTGAAACGACAGAAGCCATCCACGAATCACACCAACTTCAACTAAACAGGAGACTTAACAAATAATTTACAAATTATGTTGCTGTATTACGATGCAATTCAATTTAACAGTCCCAAAATTAGAAAATGCCTATGTGTAATGTATTTTTTTTCTTATTACCTATTGTTCAAGTATGTATTTACTTCAGTTGTAGCTGAGCACATGCCTTTATTCTTTTGATCGCAATAGTTTTTTCCCCATAATTAGTGTTAAAGGCCAAATGCTCAATAGAGCAATAAATGTATGAATAATATTTATGTTTGTCCATTTTGCATCTCAATAATTACAGGCAATGGGCGACAATATTAAACAGTACTTCAGTTTCTTTTGGGAGCGCTTCTGAATGATTTGCATTGAAGATGCGACATACAAAAAGCCAATAATAATAATAATAATAATAGTAATATAAATTCATGATTACGATTGCATGCAGAGAATACTCAGACAGACAGAAGGCAAGACGGACAGACAGACAGAATCCATGTTGCGTCTTGCCTGCGTGATCGTCCTCCTCCTGCATACTTGTCGCAATCGTAGGCGTAGTGACCGCGCTGATTACATTTGTAGCACCGATCGTTTGGGTCGTAAGCCTTTCTGATCACAGGTCGTGACCTCGTAGGCCGGGCATTGGAGTGCTTCACACGGGCGCGCGAGCCGCAGATGATGCTAGAATCGAAACCAAATGTTATTTCATCAATCCAGTAACATTCAGAGTTTGTGCAATCTAGAAATGCTGGTGCCTTAGTAGGCGTTTAAGTCATATGCGAAAATAAAATACCTTCAATAGATCAAGAAAATTTTTTAATCGCCTTTAATTTTAATTGGTTGGGTTGGGAGTGCTTCTGAATAGATAATTTTGAAGGGGTACTATATTCCTAATTAATATAAATTATTTATTTATATAAAATATGCTATTACTTCACACACAAATAAAATATAATATGCTAAAATGCAGGATTACTCACATTTCACGTGAGCATAAAATTTTCAATTCAACCAGCTCAACACATTTAGTAAAGTAGCAATACAAGGTAAAATCCCAGACTGGCTGCCCGTACTCCAAACAATATGGCTGCCAACGAATGCAATAAAATTAGAGCGCAACCATCGACGACATTGTTCATCAATTCAGCTTCAATTTCAGCAGAAAGACTGCACTAACCCTAAAACTAATCCTAACCGACCCTCACGACGCCTAACCTGAGCCCTAACCGACCCTCACGACGCCTAACCTGAGCCCTAACCGACCCTCACGTTGCGATGACGTCTATAGATCGCGCTCTAATTTTATTGCATTCGTTAACGGCCATATTGTTTGGAGTACGGGCAGCCAGTCTGGGATTTTACCCAATACAAATGCACACATACATTGCATTGCGATGCAGGGAGGATATAATTATCACCGTTTCGAACAACAACAAAAGTGCTGACCTGCCATCTAAATTCTTGACAGCATCCTCCGCATCTCGTTCGTCATCAAACATGACAAAAGCGAAGCCTGGAGGGTTGCGTGCCACCCATACGCTTCGAACGCTTCCAAACTCTCTGAAGACTCGTTCCAACTCCTTCTCTGACACATCTCTCGGCAGATCTCCAACGTAGACTTTACACTCTTCAGACGAGTCATCCCGATAACGTGACATTTTTGCTGAAGACAAAAAGTGCACAAAATTAATTTCAAAATTCTCATGGGCAAAAATCTGTGCACGCTCACCGTTGGTAAAGCCTTCCTGGTCTCGGTTCTTACCAATCTCCTGCTTAGAAATTGTCAACAGAATACGCAAAGTGCCTCAAAACAAGCATAAAAATTAGGATAACACGTAAGTTATTATAATCATGTAAATGCGACAAATAAATACATACAAAATTTATGCAGACTGTCTTAAAATTAAAATTTACACCTTTTTGGACTAAACGTACCTAAAAATTGTACACCAATATCAAAACCGGAAATACGCACCTCCAGAGTCCACATGAGATGAGGCGAGTCCATAAAGTAATTATACAAATTATATAACGCCATCATAATTTCCATTTCCAAAATCAATTTGTTACAATTATTTTGTAGAACGGGAGGTCTCGATATGATTATCGTTAACTCCAAAATTTATCAAGCGTCTTAAATGTTGATATTGCTCATGTTTTGTTGATCACTCAAAGTGCTAGTTTCAGACTGAGTCTGGCTTGGTTGGGTGTCGTGTGACTCTTCGTATTAATACAATACATTACAACCCCAGTAGGCCTATATAGGCCTACAACTGAGAGAGAATAAATGGTGAAAGGAATCTATGTAAGAAAGTAAACAAAACCTTTAGGCAAAGATATTAGAGTCGTAGACTACTCTAATTATCTTTGCTTTAGGCCTATTCATTTGCAAACGCACAATAGGACGTCGACAAATAATGCAATTTTATGGCACACAGAACTTGACAGAAGTCATAAAACAGTTTAGTAATATACACGAAGAGCAGTGTAAAACAAATGTTAGTAAGACAGTGTCAAAGCATTAGGCCTATAGTAACGAAAAATTTTCTTCTGAGAAGGTCGAGCAGAACGTGGAATGACAATTAATTAGCCTAAGGTTGTGTGAACGTGCACCATGGTCGCAAAGAGTGAAACAACATCAGACAATTCGCCTCTTAGGCTAAACAGTCTTGATGATAGTATGCGCTGCACATGCAAATTTTAAATTTAGACAGTTACATTCTGATTTCACAATTAAGATGCAAATCAGCAAAACATCGATCGTGTGCATGGCTATCTTTGACTTTGCGGCAAATTTAATGCGGCGCTAAATAATTGCGCTAAATAATTATTGATTTAAAGGGAGTGCAATCAGGTCGTTGAGCGCAATTTCCGTCGTCTGTTATTCACAGATTTCATAACAAATTTATGATATTTCTTTAAAATAATTGTTTAAACTTGTTGTTGTGCACTGTGTGCACCTCTAATGATTAGGCCTAATTGTTGAATTACAAAACTGTTCATGTAAATAGGTCAGCAAGGAGGCTTGTCGTTCCAGTGTGCCTACTGCATGGTTGCAAGCGCTTGCGATTTAGTTAAATTCAGTAAGTACCGCAATACGGTTCTTATCTCGGGAAAGATTACTTGATCAGTTCTCTAATTCTTATTATCGAAATGGATCAATCGTTGATGAAATGAGAACTGATTTGGGTGGCCGTGGTGTGGACAGTGGACAGCTTCGATTTTACGCTTTCATTAACATTTATCACAATTTATACAAATGTTAATTTACTTATTTATTTATGAAGATTTTATGGTACTTATGGGTTATCTACCCCGATTTATTTTTTTATTTTTTCAGCGTTGTCATTCCACGTCTTTTCCGTGAGGGTCGGTTAGGGCTCAGGTTAGGCATCGTGAGGGTCGGTTAGGGTTAGTGTTAGGGTTAGTTTAGCCATTAGAAACTGGTCGATTCATGGAAAAGACACTGTGTCAAAATAAATCGGGGTAGATGACCCATAAGTACCGATTTTATATATAGCGCCTCTTCAGGTACGGTACTCAGAGGTGCTCCCGACTCAATCGCGGCTAAATTGTATAGTTGTTAGATTTATAAGGAACAGAGTGGAATTGGAATGAATTCTAGACACTATGCGCACCATTGTCTATGGTATACTGCCATTGTCTTATCAAGTGATGATCTTGTATGCTTCAAATTAACCTGGAACACTTAATAGCAAAATTTTCCTCGCTTCCTCTTAAACACTGTGACTGTGTCCACTGAGACAGTGCTGCTGTCATCCATACCGTTCCACATTTCTACAACTCTAGCACTGAAGAATTTTTGTCCTGGTGTTGCTTTCGGCTTCTTAAAAAAACCTGTGACCCTAAGCTGCTTTGTTTGGTGCTAATTCAAAGAACTTCTTCCAACATTGTGCTTCATTTCCAGTGATGATCTTGTGTGCTTCAATCACATCTCCTCTGCTCCTCTGTCTCTCCAGTGTTGTTAGCCCACACCTTTTCAACCTTTCTTCATAGTTAAAATCTTTGCAACCCCCAAATCATCTGTGTAGACCTAGTTTTTCATCTTGATACAATATTGACTCAATATTAAAGAGCCATTCAATGAGCTAACCTCTCTAATGCAGCTTTTGTGTGGAACTGAGTTGTGTTACATTTACTTTAAGAAGTTTAATTGCATTGATTTTAATGTCGGATTGCTTTTGTGGCTCTTTCTGTAGGTGGTGGTAAAGTAGGTAGTTTGGAGCCATGCCGAGCTCTGGTCGAGAGATTGGCCTTCTTCTTGTTCTGATCATTCTTCTGACGATTTGCAAAGAAGTTCAGCTGCAATTAGTTAAAAGTGAGTTTTTTAAAATCTTAAACATAATCTGGAGACTTCTTTAGTGTCATCGTTTTCTGTATTGCGATTGTTTTTCTTTACTGCCATGTGATCTTCTTTAAGTACTGCCATTGTCCTTTTACATGCCATTGCCTTCATTAATACCATTGCCTTTAGAGCCATTGTCTATGTTACTGCCATTGTCTTATTAAGTGCCAATGTCTTCTGTAATACCATTGTCTCCTTTAGTGCCATTGTTTAGCATTAGTTCCACTGTCTTCTTTAATGGCATGGCAATGAATAAGACCTAATGAGTTCAATTGGGCGTTATCCATGGGCATTACATCTGTCCTATTATTCCTATAGCTCTGGGCAATATAACATAATGGGATGACCCGCTGCTTTGGATGTACTTCTTGTTTTCTAAGGGCAAGAACCGTAAGATCCACTTCTGCAAACGTTTGAAACTTTCTTTTTTGCCATGGTTTTGCTGGGAGTGCATCTATAGCTATCTTGGAGAGGTACTTTGTAATTGCTCTAAATGAATGAGTGAACGGATGGATGAATGAATGAATGAATGAATGAATTGTGTTAATGGTGCTTTTGAAATCTTTAGATTAGGTTAGATTAGATTAAATTTATAAGCCAATCACCTGTTGAGCTGATGGGAATTTTCAGTTCGGGATGTTACAGCTCAGTGTTGTGTTTTCTTTGTATTTCAGTTTCGCAGGAACAGTTTGTCGGTTGTTTCCGCGCCACCGAGTTTTGTCCGCCGACGGACAAGAAATGTCGAATCCTAAACGGATACGTGACACGGCTGGAGATTGCCCCACAGGACCTCGTGCAGTGTGCCGCCCTATGCAGGGGCTACAACTTCCTGTTCTTTGGAAAGACGGTAAAATTGGAGCATGAGGGTTGTAATAAATATTTAATCTAGCTATCCATCTATCCATTCACGACCCAGCTGGGACGTCTTAGAAGACTTGGATTACTAATAAAAGATGAGTAGCGAGAATAGACAGACAGCAAAGTCCCAATTTGATGTGGATCGAGTAGCCCGCAAATTATTTAATATTATTGTTATCCATTTATCCATCTATTCATCCATCTACCAATTCATCTATCCATCCATCTGTCTGCCTGTCTGAACTTTCATGAACATATTATAATTATAATTATTATTATTATTATTATTATTATTATCATCATTTAGGATCCATCGAGATTTCATTACTAATTATTAATTATTGTTTAAAAACGATGATGTTATTATTATTATTATTATTATTATTATTATTATTATTATTATTATTGTTATTATTATTATTATTATTATTATTATTATTATTATTATTATTATTATTATTATTATTATTATTATTATTATTATTATTATTATTATTATATTAATAGTATTATTATTATTATTATAAAGGCACCAGACTCATGCGTACTAAACACATTGATAGTTCTCAATATTATACTAAGCCGTTATTCAGTCCTGGTCACTCAGCTTCCTGACTGTTATTGTTATTATAATTATCACTGTTGTTTTTAATGCCTTGTTGCAATCTATTGTTTTTTTCTTACTTTTTGTTCTGTTGTGTATTGTAGTTCAATGGGTATTGTTTGTGCGGCACAGAGCCAGAGGTCACATCATTGGCCAATGATGTGGAGTGCAATCAGAGATGTGTGGATGATCCACTTCACAATAATCTACAATTCAGTTGCGGTGGAAAGGGATCTTTTGTCAGTGTCTATTTGGGTAAAAAAATCGTTCACTTATGTCAGTTATGTGTCCTTCTTTATGATGAGACAATATAAGATAATATACTATAAGATAAGATGAGATAAGATAAGATAAGATAAGATAAGATAAGATAATATACTATGACATAAGATAAGATAAGAATATTCTTCATTAATCTTGACCAATTGATTGCTTTTCATATGCAGAAAATGGTAATAGGCATGTATAGATTATATACAATTCATAGAATTGATAAACCACATTACCGGTTTCCTAAATCCAGAATGGTATGATATTAGGGCCTATATCATCCTGATTATGAAAGTTTTCTCATCATACCATCTACCAGAGAGATGGTGTGGTTGTGGGCCCGTGGGCGCAAGTGGTTGCAAGTGGCTTTGTCGGAGTACAATGGTTCAAGAAGTGAAGTATATGTGGTATTGTGCATTTTTATGTTAAATAATTGTTGATGTTCTTTTGTTAAAATTGGATAGAGATATTATATCACCAGGATGCTTTGTAGATGACTTACAAGTTTGACACTTATATTTTCATTAATTCATTCATTATTATAATTTATATAGCGCCTCTTCAAGAAACTACTCAGAGGCGCTCCCAGCCCAGCCACGACCAAAGAAAAAAGATTTAAGAGACTTGAGAAATAAAGATTGACTGGTCAGATGGAGGAGATGGAGGTTTGAGGGGAGGTCATTCCAGATTGACGGTCCCACAACCGAGAAGGCTCGGCGCTGTCTGGTAGCTAAGCGAGCCCGTGGAACAAGCAGTTGTCCCTTCGCAGCGGAGCGAAGGGCCCGACGCGCTTCAATGTCAGAGACAGGACGACAGAGGACGCGCAGATAAGATGGAGCACAACCAAGAATACAGCGAGAAACAAGGGCAGCAATGCGGTAATTGATGCGTTGGGCTATTGGCAGCCAATGCAGCACATCACGCATGTAAGCAGAGACAGGCGAAAATTTAGGAATTCGCCCGATGAGACGGGCAGCAGAGCGTAGAACCCGGTCTAACCGTCCCAGAACCCCAAGGGGAAGGCCAACAAGGATTGAGCATGCAGCAATGGTCAATACGACTAGTTACAAAGGCGTGAACAAGCACAACTAGCGCATCATGAGAGAGAGAGCGAGCAATCACTCGAAGTTGACGAAGCTGATAGTAACAGCTTCGAGCGACAAGGTTAACATGCTGGGTGAGACTGAGTTCACAGTCAAGGGTGACACCCAGGTCACGGACCGTGGAAGAGAAAGTAACATCCGGAAACAGTTGAGCTAGCAGAGGCAGATCAATATTCTCAAGTTGCCGACGGCCGCCCAGCCAAATGAATTGCGTTTTACTGGGATTTAAGAGAAGCCGGTTTGACGCCATCCAAGAGGAAAGGACGTCAACAGTCAGGCACATCAGGCGCACAGTGTTAACTGAGTCAAATGGGCTAGAATGTATGTAAGCTTGAGTGTCATCAGCAAAGATTTGGTGAAGGAGCCCCTGGGACTCAAGTAGAGGACAGAGATCAGCCGTGTAGAGAAGATATAACAGAGGGCCAAGTACGGAGCCCTGAGGTACACCAAGGAGAGCAGGAACCCAGAGGGACCTAGAAGAACCAATAACCACACAGTTTGAACGGTCGGATAAGAAGGAACGCAGCCATTCTAGAGGCTGGCCAACTAGCCCAAAGGATGTAGAAAGACGCTGTAAGAGGATGGAGTGGTCCACAGAATCGAATGCAGAAGAAACATCGAAGAGAGCCAAGAGTGTAACCTGACCGCGGTCCATAGCAGAGTACAGGTCAGAAAGCAGCCTGAGCAAAAGGGTCTCTGTGGAGTGGTACCTCCGGAAGCCCGACTGCTGCGAAGGGATCAGCTCATTAACATCTAAATATGCAATCAACTGATTAGCAACAATGCGCTCTAGAAGTTTAGAGATAAAAGTTACATTTGCAATCGGACGATAGTTAGCTGGATCATTCACATCTAAACCATCACGCTTAAGAACAGGCAAAAGAATCGATCGTTTCTGTGAAGCTGGTAAACATGTCTCACTGATAGATCGGTTGCATAGGCATATTTGCTTCCTTAATTAATAGTTCTCTTTGAATTTCTTTATTTACCAAAAGTCATTAATTTCTATTCATCCGCTTAAACCTTAAATTCCATTTCTCTCTGACTTGTGTCATTTACAAGAATGCCATTGAAATTAATGTCTCTTCATTTTGGCTGTCAGCCTGTGCCGGTGGTTCATACGGTGTGAACTGTGAGAAGTCGTGTCACTGTGAGAGCAACGGACCGTGTGAACCGCAAACGGGTCTGTGCATTGGCAACACAACGTGTGACGCCGGGTGGATGATGTCAGCTGGCAATGTCTCATCGGTCTGCAATGTTCGCAGTGAGTTAGTTACCTACATTGTCAACAGCTTCGTCTTATTTCAGTGCTTGTATCTGGATATCCATTCATTCATTACGGAGATTTATATAGCGCTCCTTAAAAGTTACTACTCAAGAGCGATCCCGACCCAACCCCGGCTGTGAATAACGGTTTTAAGGTTGGCATCTGGGTAAACCCTAGACATAAGGTATTAATTGTAAGTGTGTGGCTATTTTGAAAGAGGAGCAGAAATCTTTAAGTATCTTTACGGCTCTTGCCAAGATTTGAACCTCAAACCTCTAGTTGTTATGGTAGCTGTTTGATATCTTTAACTCATTTCTGAGAACTGTGATCTCTGTTGAATTGTAAGGTAATGTAATGTCGTAGCAGTGACCATTCAGTAGAGCTCTTTTCCAGTGCAAGTTTAGGCCTACACAAGAGAATAAATAGGTTTTGAAGAGAGACAGAGATGTAGGAATAGATCTAGGAGGGATGTAAACACGTAAGGAGGAGGGAAAGATATTCCGGCAAGCCCAGTGGTGGCAAATAATCTTTTTTTTCGAACTCGATTGGTAAAAACTATATCAGCTATGAATATTTTGAGGGCTACAGCAGAAATATGCTTGGGATTCCGGTAAGCAACTTTTCATAATATTCGCTGTGTAAGCGATTCGGTTCACAAGGAGATTTCATCAGTTTATTTATTTATGCTGCTCCTTTCCTCTTGCGTACAGTTGACGAACTGATT
Source organism: Lumbricus rubellus (assembly GCA_945859605.1). Lineage (NCBI taxonomy): Eukaryota > Metazoa > Annelida > Clitellata > Crassiclitellata > Lumbricidae > Lumbricus > Lumbricus rubellus. The sequence goes on from OX243820.1 coordinate 38,022,508, forward strand.
TTGTAGACTGCAGCTTCTTCAACGGAGAATGTCGCAAGGTTTGCGCGGGAAATACGAAGGCTAATTCGATCAGCTGTAAGTGTGCCGCTGGGTTTGAGTTGAGCGAGAGGAGGAATCTCTGTCAAGGTAACACTTTACAAGTACTTGTTTACAGCTTGTTTACAGCATGTTTACAGTCTGTTTACAGCTTGTTTACAGCATGTTTTAGAGTATGTTTACAGCATGTTTACGGCCTATTTAAAGCTTGTTTACATCTTGTCTTAGAGCTTCTTTGCAGCTTGTTTCCAGTATGTTTACAACTTGTTTGCATTATGTTTACAGCTTGTCTGCTGTATCCTTTGAATAATTATATATTTATTTATGTGTCTAATTGTGTATGTATGTGCGCACGTGTATGTCTGTCTGTAGGCCTATGTATGTTCATTTGTATTTATATGTACATGTATATGCCTGTGTATTCTTTTATGTATTTATGTTTGAATGTATGTGGAGATTTTATTGTCTAAAGTCTGTTGAGAAATTGACAAAAATTGAGTCAATGGTTGAGTTGTGTTACTGGATTAATGAGCAACATGTGTTTGTTATGTTGTAGACACCAATGAATGTGAACAGCATAAGCAACATGTGTTTGTTATGTTGTAGACACCGATGAATGTGAACAGCATAAGCAACATGTGTTTGTTATGTTGTAGACACCGATGAATGTGAACAGCATAAGCAACATGTGTTTGTTATGTTGTAGACACCGATGAATGTGAACAGCATAAGCAACATGTGTTTGTTATGTTGTAGACACCGATGAATGTGAACAGCATAAGCAACATGTGTTTGTTATGTTGTAGACACCGATGAATGTGAACAGCATAAGCAACATGTGTTTGTTATGTTGTAGACACCGATGAATGTGAACAGCATAAGCAACATGTGTTTGTTATGTTGTAGACACCGATGAATGTGAACAGCATAAGCAACATGTGTTTGTTATGTTGTAGACACCGATGAATGTGAACAGCATAAGCAACATGTGTTTGTTATGTTGTAGACACCGATGAATGTGAACAGCTGACTGACTGCGCCACGTGTGAGAATACCATCGGAAGTTTTAATTGTCAATGTCGTCGGGGATTCACTCTCACGCCCCATGTTGGTTGCACAGGTAGCTACCTACCAAATCTTTGCCACCATGCTTTTCATAATTATTCGGTTTCATCACATTATACCATAAGTTATTTTTGTATTATATGCTATTATGTGGTTTAAAGATTTTTAATGATTTTATGTTCACTTTGCAATTCGCTGGTTATTTACAGCTTCTATTTTACCATTATCGGCGTATTTGCTTTACAATTGCTGTACTCTGCAGTCACAATTACTTTACAATTGCATTACTTTTGTTTGTGTATAATTGGCAGAGTTTCATTTACTTTAAAACTAACTGTGAGGCAGCCATGGGTAACCTATGAAGTGTAGGCAACTTGCTTCCTTACTATTTGAGGGACGCTTCTGAAGTTGTTTGGATATTCTCTTTCCACTGGCAGTGCACAAACTGTACTTGTGAGGTTACTGAGGTACACATTATACATGCAAGCAGGGTGAGAATTTATGAGGGTTGGGGGGGTTGAAACCCTCAGTCTTTCTTTGAGTCCCATAGCAAAGTCTGTTTTTCACACCCCAATTCCAAGTGTATCACAATAGTCCAACCTCCTGTTATTTTTCCACAATTCTCACACTGCATCCAAGTTCACTGCGGGCACCAAAGGGATATTAACAGCAGCTTTCTGACCAGGCAGGGACTTTAGACCCTTCATCAGGGTTGATAGCTAATCGCCCTGACCCAGAGTGAGAATTTCTGGGGCTTGTGGGGTACAACCCCGTAGTCTTGGGATTAAAACGTATTTTAAAAATAATGGGACTTCTTGGGACTCTCGTAGTAAAGTACCGGTACTCACTGCACTCTCCAACTTCACATAAATCAGCATGTGATCCCCCCCAGTTATTTTTCTACAATTCTCACGCTGTCCTGACTGACCAGTGACCTCTAATAGACTACTGGACATCGTATTCGTAATCTCCAAACCTCTAAAGCTTCACTTGAAAGTCAAGCATGGGGGGCACCAGCTTTTTCAGGAGCGCAGCATTAATTGAGTCGTTTTGTTGTTTCAGACATTGACGAGTGTCGTGGTGAGAACTACTGCGTTTCCGTATGCATCAACAACATCGGCAGCTACACTTGCATCTGCGATCGCGGATACATTCTGAGCGACGACAAATCTCAGTGCTTTGGTTCGTCATAGATGCTTCTTCATTTGTATCTAAGAGACCGACCTATTCATTTCATGTATACATTTTAATTGCATTGTATTTTCATTACATTAAATTTTTTTTACGTTACAGTTTGATTATATTTGATTTTGTAATGCGCTACATAAATTTTCTTTACATTGCATTTTCATTTAATTACATTTTCATTGCTTTACATTTTCGTTACGTTACATTTTCGTTACACTACGTTTTCGTTACACACAGTTGTCTTCATTGCAATGATTGACAAATTTTTAGAAGTGGACGAATGTCAAGAGAAAGATCTTGGCTGCCAGATATGCATGAACACGAGAGGCAGTTACAAGTGCTACTGTAATTACGGCTTTAAGCTGCTAACCAATCAAAGCTCCTGCCAGGGTGAGTGAAAAGTTACACAAATATTTTTCTTACATTTTTCACCCAGAACACTCTGTGATGGACTTTGGGGACCTTTTATCAACTATTTTAACAAATAATTATGTTCATTTAAACTTTTACTAATAGTTATTTAAAAACTTTAATTTAATTTTAATGTTTTCAACGTTTATTGGTGTTGAATTCTAAAATAAAAATATTATCATAAAATATGCCCCTATGAGTCACCACCATCCATAGAGAGACATCGTATCTCGGAAAGGAGATTTTTCTATAACAAGTGCTGTTTATTATTTCCTAGATATTGATGAATGTGCTCGCATGAAGTCTCCCCAAGCGTGTATGAACTTTCCCGGCAGCTTCCTATGCCTGCCACGCTACGAGAAGACAAAGAACAAAGATTGTACAGGTTTCGTACTGGTTTTATGTCTACGTACATGTATGTTGTTAAACTCGCATGATTTTATATATAAAACACGACAAAGAATATTGCACCAAATTTACACAATATTTGCCAGCATTTCACCAACATTTCATCAACATTTTAACCAACATTTTAACCAACATTTTAACCAACATTTTAACCAACATTTCACCAACATTTTAACCAACATTTTAACCAACATTTTAACCAACATTTCACCAACATTTTAACCAACATTTTAACCAACATTTTAACCAACATTTCACCAACATTTTAACCAACATTTCACCAACATTTCACCAACATTTTGACCAACATTTTAACCAACATTTCACCAACATTTTAACCAACATTTCACCAACATTTAACCAACATTTTGACCCACATTTTAACCAACATTTCACCAACATTTTAACCAACATTTCACCAACATTTCACCAACATTTCACCAACATTTTAACCAACGTTTCACCAACATTTCACCAGCATTTTGACCAACATTTCAACTATGGTAACATTTTGACCAACATTTTACCAACATTTCACCAACATTTCACCAACTTTTCACCAACATTTTAACCAACATTTTAACCAACATTTTAACCAACATTTCACCAACATTTTAACCAACATTTTAACCAACATTTTAACCAACATTTCACCAACATTTTAACCAACATTTTAACCAACATTTTAACCAACATTTCACCAACATTTTAACCAACATTTCACCAACATTTCACCAACATTTTGACCAACATTTTAACCAACATTTCACCAACATTTTAACCAACATTTCACCAACATTTAACCAACATTTTGACCAACATTTTAACCAACATTTCACCAACATTTTAACCAACATTTCACCAACATTTCACCAACATTTCACCAACATTTTAACCAACGTTTCACCAACATTTCACCAGCATTTTGACCAACATTTCAACTATGGTAACATTTTGACCAACATTTCACCAACATTTCACCAACATTTCACCAACTTTTCACCAACATTTCACCAACATTTCACCAACATTTTGACCAACATTTCAACTAACATTTTGACCAAAATTTCACCAACATTTCACCAACATTTCACCAGCATTTCACCAGCTTCCAATAATTAATCCAGTGACTTCTGTATGACCGTTATTATTGTGTCCAAGGCGAAATCATTATCACATTCAGTGGAGATGCCACGTTGAAATCCGATAGTTCAGTAACTCGAAAGTTAGGCCACAATGGGAAGAGGACATCACTGCAGACGACCTTTAGTCTGGCAGTTCTTCCGTCATCTTTAACTGACTTTTGTATATTGAGTTGTATACATTTGACCGTGTTTGTATGGCGAATCACTCAGCAAGAGCCTTTCGGAAGTACATGTACATGCAAAGAACATGCTTGACTCAAAGGGTTCTCTTTTTTTCAGCTTCTAGCGTAAGATAAAAATAATTAACGGTTCTTGCGTTTAATCTTTTTGCAGATATTGATGAATGCAAAGACCCGGATTTCTGTGAGGGTTGTGTGAACGTTCCCGGCAGTTTTAAGTGTTCCTGTCCGCCTGGATACAACAAAACACTGCCAGGCAACACTTGTAAAGGTGACAACGGTTGCATTTATGATCTTAATATTTAAATCAGAGATGGTGACTTGCGAGCTGTTCTCACTTTGCTGTTTTACTGTAAATAAATGTTCAACGCCATGTCTCTTTTTCTTGTTCATCTGTACAGACTATATAGATACAGACCTATTGTTGATATATATGTTGGCCGTTTTTCAGATATTGACGAGTGCCTGAACAACATCACGAAATGTCACAGTTGCACTAACACTCCAGGGAGCTTCATATGTACATGCAGACCTGGGTATACGGTCAGCCCCAACGGGACGGCCTGTGAAGGTACGTCGCTGACTTTTTATTACTTTCTAATATTTCGTTCACATTACATCAGGTGATACCATGCTTCTGCTATGTAACTCAAAAGACTCAGTCGATAGAACATCAAGGAGCGCTTCTGAGTAGGTTAGTCTTAAAAGGGCGCTATATAAATGCTCTTAATAAAAAAATAAAGTAAGCATTTTTGCTCTCCAAACAATTCTGCTATGGACAAAGTCGTTCAATGAAGACTCTGATGGTTTGGACGTAAAGAGAGAGCGAGAGAGAGAGAATGCCATTTGACAGATGTGCACGCAATGCATTGCAAGTAGCCTTCTTAGGAAAGATAAACAATTGTATTACTTTGTGCTACATTACAGTTTGTTATATTGCATCGTGTTATAAAAAATTACATTATAGTGTATCATGTTATATTATATTATGTTATAATTACATTGTGTTATATTGCATTATGTTATATTGCATCTTGTTATAAAAATTACATTTATACAATTATAGTGTATCATGTTATATTATGTTGTAATTACATTGTGTTATATTGCATTATGTTATAGTGCATCATGTTATATTACATTTATGTTATAGTGTATCATGTTATATTATATTATGTTATAATTACATTGTGTTATATTGCATTATGTTATATTGCATCCTGTTATAAAAATTGCATTTATGTTATAGTGTATCATGTTATATTATGTTGTAATTACATTGTGTTATATTACATTATGTTATATTATGATGTGTTATAATTACATTACACCGATGAATTATGTTATATTATGATGTGTTATAATTACATTACACTGATTAATTATGTTACATTGTGATGTGTTATATTGTATTATTCTATATTGCATTATGTGCATTATTCAATTCAATACAAAGTCAGTAAAGATCAGAGAGGAACTTCCAGAAATGTTGTCTGCAATGTTATCCTCTTGAAACTTGCAACCTACCCACCGTGGCATTACTTCCTAAATGTTACATTATGTTCTATTACGTTACGTTGCATCATGCTATGTTACAGTACATTACGCTGCATTACATTTCATCAAACTATTGTCTCACATACTTTACGTGACTCTTTGCTACATTGCATTATTACGTTACATTTTACACAGTGTGCCACCCAGTCAGTCTATACATTGAGGGAATTGGTACGGCGCTCCATCCATTGGTCTATCCATTGACGAGGAATTTCATCGTTGAGGTGATTCCGACGTTTACGTGTACGATTGTAAACACGATGGCCGTGATTTGGATGTCGTCACCGATGAATGAGACGGACGGGACGACGGGGGAGGCTCGGCGCATCCAATCGCATTCACGCATTGCCATCATCATGGCTAGAAACTACACTCCGGGACTGTACAAAATCGCCGCAACTGTAAGTATTAACAAATTATTATTATAAGAATCTTCGTTTGATATCAAACTGATTTTCAACTGACAGCTCGTGCAGAATGATTACATGCTATAATTATGAACGTCGAATCGAACTGTTGGCAGCCATGCAAGGCGCACATCACGTCCTACTGATCAGTTTACCAGCACCATCTGCTGATTGGAAGGTTGAGTAGTGGACATTTGTGACCTTTTGTACCTTTACTTTACATTCTTTACAGCCGGTATTCTTTTAATAACAACTGTGCTCAGGGGCGCCGTTAGGCGTACGCACTTACGCAAGTGCGTACAGCGCGGAAAGGCAAAAAAATTTTTCCACAAATTGTAAATTTATTATAAGCGATGAAATTCTATTGACATTTTATAATCTATAGAATATACTTACTTTCTTACTTACTTACACTCTAATAGAGAGCCATCTTGGCATTGAGCGTCTTATAGCTGCCTAGACCCTAGAGGTCTATGGATCCTGGGATTCCTGGATGTAAAACCGTTAAAAAAAATTTATTTAATTTTTTTATGTGTTTTTATGTGCACTTTTTATAGTCAGGGGCGGATCCAGGAGGGCAATCAGGCCATGCCCCCCCCCCCATTTAAAACTGCCATAGGACGTGGCCCCCCATTTGGTATGAAATTAGCAATATGCATAATTGCATATGGGTGTAATGGCATATTGCCCCCCCCCCCTATTCGGAAAATGGCATGGGACGTAGCCCCCCAGTCGGTTTTCAAGTGGAGGAGTAAAAAAAGTCATCAACTTTTTTCGCGGATGAAATGGTATGATTTTCTCCAAAAAAAATTTGGCAGATGACTAAAAAAACCTCATCAACTTTTTTTGGCGGATGAAAAGTACTTCAGCCAAAGACTGATCCCTATTTATTTTCGACCAACAATCAAATTTCGAAATTTGTTTCACCTGTCCCATCCCAGGTTCTAAGACTTGGAAGAGTTCTGGATCCGCCACTGGTTACAGCGCCCCTTCAAGCTCTCTACTCCGGCCGAAGCGCTGAGCAATTGTGAGTGAAGGACTTGCCCAAGGTCCCCACGCAGTGGTTTGAGGTGGATTCGAACCTGGAAAATTCCGGCTTCAAGGCGACGATAGCATAGCAATATGCCGATCTAAAGGTATCAAATTGCACCTCCTAAACATCACCCCCCCCCGGTAACTTGTACCGTAACCGGTTTCAGATTACCCCCGGACACTAGATTTGCATAGATTTATCCGTCATCCCGCTGTGGTTTGTTATCAATATTTTACTCGGGAAAAATAATAGCCTCGAAGCCATTTCTCCATGTAACTTCAGCGGCGATTTAGCATTTTGGTTACAGATGAAAATATTTATAACAAACCAAACCACGAACGGATGAAAATCTTCAGACCAAAACAAGAAGCGGGAAATTTTTTTTCTGATATTTTTAGTCCAATAAATGCGATGATTGATGCAAATTACAGTTTGCAGGGGGGGGGTAATGTTTAGGAGGGGTAATAATTTTAAGCCTTTAGCATGGGCGTCCGCAGGAATTTTTCTAGGGGCGCAAACTTTTATATAATTGGCACATGGTCTAAATTTATTGGGTGACAGTTTGAATTTCCATATTACCACGAGAGAATCCTATAGATCTATCCTATATACCTAAACGTTATGCGCCCAAAGAAAGATATATTATTTAGGTTCAACATGACTGCCTAAAAATGGCTCCATTTGAGGTCGACACAGCCAAAAATGCGCTGGTCGCTGGGTCTCCGCCCCCAGACCCTGCTGGGGGAGCTTACTGTAAAGACAAAACCTTTCTCTTTTACAGTAACATTTTGATTTTTATTGTTATCCTGGTAGCTTGCGACACTGAAAAACGACTTATTCTTAAAAAGTTCGCGACTTTGTCGTTCACAAATAGCTGGCAAACAAGAGCCTAAAAATGGCTCCATTTAAGGTCGAAACAGCCAAAAATTCGCTGGTCGCTGGGGCTCCGCCCCAGACCCCGCTGGGGAGCTTACGACGCTCCCCCAGACCCCTAGTCGGGATGGGCTTCGTGCCTTCGGCACTCGCAACTTCCCGCCTTCGGCGCCGCCACTGACGACCAATTAGGCCTGCAATACAGCGTCCTGGCACTTTTTTTACACTTTAAGCACTGTATATATATATATATATGGGATTGGATTGGTGGTATTTACGCCCCCCAACCAGAAATCCTGAATCCGCCCCTGAATATAAGCTCGTATCGATCGCTGTTTGCTTCATATTTTTTGTGCAAGTTGTGCGTACAGAAATAAAATTCTGGCGGCGCCGCTGACTGTGCTGATGAACACGTAATTTGATATGCTCTTACATTCGTTATGAAGCCGGTATTAGGCTACTGATTGTTCTTAATTGTGATCTCCAAATTTCCGGAGTGCCACTCGAAAGCCAAACTCAGGGCATCAGCTTATTCACGAGCGCTGTGTGTGGTCAGAATGGTTGTCCAAAAGAGTATAGGCTAGTCCGAGAGAGGTCGTCGTAGTCCACTATCCAAAGGTCGTTTTAATCTAACATTTATCTTGCGTCGATCACTGTATTGACCAAAAAAGAATCAGAAAGTAGGCCTACTGCATCGAATTGTTGCTAGGAACTACATGTACATGTATCTTCAAAGTATACTGATTGTGTAAATAAACATAAGTGCCCTTAAAAAGCCCTAGAATGTCTGACACTCCGCTCCCTCATTTGTTAGAACTTCCTTTCTTGTTTTATTTGGTCGCGCTGAGGTTCGGAGCGCCTCTAAGTAGTCCCCTTGAAGAGGCGTTATACAAATTTACTTAGTGACTTAGGGAACGAATAAATGTGCATCATAGGATGTCTATTTGTCGTGCACATTGACAATTCCCGCGCGTATCCATCATATAAGCTTATACAACAAACACAGTTTTAAGATAATATGATATTATATCCTAACGAAGGCTTACAGACCACTTAATTGCATGCACTTATTTACTAGACGCCTGCACTACAGAAGTTGCTAATGACGTAGGCTATTCATTAATGGCAATAATTAATTCATAATATTTATTATTAAATTTAATACGTATTCAGTAATTAAATTAATTAGTATTATTGCATAAAATACGGATGACGACACGTCACGCGTAACTGTTCGGGTATCTCTTTGGGATCACAGTTCACCGTGCAACCGGATCACAATTTCGAGGAGATTCCGTCCGTTTCCAACTCCACGTGGATTCGATTCGTTCCCACTCCCGACGACGTCGACAACTACAACTATGTCCATTTCCATGCGTTGGATCCGCCGCCTCATCCGCCGCCAACGAGTCGCCCTGCGCGGTGCCTGGTCAACTGTGCGTCCATAATGAATCCTTCGTACCAGTTGGTACTCGCCGCCGATTGCGACGACTGTCGGAACATGCTTTTTCGTTGGACCCTTGTGAATGGCAGCGAAAACGTTAGGTTCGTCTCGCCATCCGACACGGAGTTCGGACTTCATCGGGCGGTGCTGCACGTTAAGCCGGACGTCTTCAAGTTCGCCCGACCGGGACACCAGTTCAGCATCGGAGTCGGTCAGAATTGGGTTATTCTTCTTGCGATTGTAGCAATGATGATGATGATGATGATGATGATGATGATGATGATGATGATGATGATGATGATGATGATGATGATGATGATGATGATGATGATGACGACGACGACGATGATGATGATGATGATGATGATGATGATGATGTGGAAGTCAGAAGTAATAGAAGAAGTTGATGATGTCAGAAAGTGCGTCCCACAGCATCATGAGTTGTCACAACAAGCAGCTGATTGACCCATGCAGTGTTACGTGCCTCATGACAACACTATTTGGTGTTTATCCTTGCATCGTATAATTTCGGTTTAACGACACGACTGGTCAACAGATATCTTGGCGTCGGCCACCTCCTTTATTCGCACTTCTGACTTGCACTGCCTCTAGTACAAGTACGGTACCAGCGCTGATGAAGCTGGACTCACACCTTTTGTGTTATAACCGTTTCAACCGAGAAAACTGAATACTTAGTATGATGTTTTTGGACCTTTCAGGACCTGAAACAGATACAGATCTGCCCCCTGGCAGCTCATCAACCATAGAACCCACGATCGATAAAAGCACTTCGGCATATACTTTAGTTCCAACTTTCGAAACAGAGGAGAGTTCGGGCTCAGGTGACGATGGAGGTTCTACTTCATCAGACAAAGGTACTTCACCATATACTCCAGTTGTATCTTCTGAAACTGATGAGACTTCGAGCTCAGGTGACGATGGAATTTCTACTTCATCAGACAAAGGTACTTCACCATATACTCCAGTTGTATCTTCTGAAACTGATGAGAGTTCGAGCTCAGGTGACGATGGAATTTCTACTTCATCAGACAAAGGCACTTCACCATATACTCCAGTTGTATCTTCTGAAACTGATGACAGTTCGGGCTCAGGTGACGCTGGAATTTCTACTTCATCAGACAAAGGCACTTCACCATATACTCCAGTTGTATCTTCTGAAACTGATGACAGTTCGGGCTCAGGTGACGATGGAATTTCTACTTCATCAGACAAAGGCACTTCACCATATACTCCAGTTGTATCTTCTGAAACTGATGACAGTTCGGGCTCAGGTGACGCTGGAATTTCTACTTCATCAGACAAAGGCACTTCACCATATACTCCAGTTGTATCTTCTGAAACTGATGACAGTTCGGGCTCAGGTGACGCTGGAATTTCTACTTCATCAGACAAAGGCACTTCACCATATACTCCAGTTGTATCTTCTGAAACTGATGACAGTTCGGGCTCAGGTGACGCTGGAATTTCTACTTCATCAGACAAAGGCACTTCACCATATACTCCAGTTGTATCTTCTGAAACTGATGACAGTTCGGGCTCAGGTGACGCTGGAATTTCTACTTCATCAGACAAAGGCACTTCACCATATACTCCAGTTGTATCTTCGGAAACTGATGACAGTTCGGGCTCAGGTGACGATGGAATTTCTACTTCATCAGACAAAGGAACTTCACCATATACTCCAGTTGTAACTTCTGAAACTGATGACAGTTCGGGCTCAGGTGACGATGGAATTTCTACTTCATCAGACAAAGGAACTTCACCATATACTCCAGTTGTAACTTCTGAAACTGATGACAGTTCGGGCTCAGGTGACGATGGAATTTCTACTTCATCAGACAAAGGCACTTCACCATATACTCCACTTGTATCTCCAGAAACAGTGGAGAGTTCGGGCTCAGGTGATGAGGGAGTTTCTACTTCATCAGACAAAGGCACTTCACCATATACTCCAGTTGTATCTTCTGAAACTGATGAGAGTTTGGGCTCAGGTGACGATGGAATTTCTACTTCACCAGACAAAGGCACTTCACCATATTCTCCACTTGTATCTCCCGAAACAGAGGTGAGTTCGGGCTCAGGTGACGATGGAATTTCTACTTCATCAGACAAAAGCACCTCACCATATACTCCAGTTGTATCTTCTGAAACTGATGACAGTTCGGGCTCAGGTGACGATGGAATTTCTACTTCATCAGACAAAGGCACTTCACCATATACTCCAGTTGTATCTTCTGAAACTGATGAGAGTTTGGGCTCAGGTGACGATGGAATTTCTACTTCATCAGACAAAAGCACTTCACCATATACTCCAGTTGTATCTTCGGAAACTGATGAGAGTTTGGGCTCAGGTGACGCTGGAATTTCTACTTCATCAGACAAAGGCACTTCACCATATACTCCACTTGTATCTCCAGAAACAGTGGAGAGTTTGGGCTCAGGTGACGATGGAATTTCTACTTCATCAGACAAAAGCACTTCACCATATACTCCAGTTGTATCTTCGGAAACTGATGAGAGTTTGGGCTCAGGTGACGATGGAATTTCTACTTCATCAGATAAAGGCACTTCACCATATACTCCACTTGTATCTCCAGAAACAGTGGAGAGTTTGGGCTCAGGTGACGATAGAGATTCTACTTCCTCAGACAAACGCACTTCACCATTTACTCCAGTTGTATCTTCTGAAACGGAGGAGAGTTCAGTTGACGATAGAGATTCTACTTCTTCAGATTCCGTTGCTTCAGCATTTACTACAGGTAAATCTTCAGAAATTGATGAAAGTTCAGGTGATCATGGAATTTTTTCTTCTTCAGACCAAAACACTTCCGCACATACTTCAGTTGCATCTTCTGGCACTGATGACAGTTCTGGTGACGATGCAGTGTTTACTGCCTCAGGTGATGCTGAATTTTCTTCTACACTCGAATCCATTCCATTTGAACATTTTCGTGAGCTAGATATTTCTAAAGTCGCTGAAAAACATACTTCAGTTTCTACTTCATCAGACAAAGTCACATCGGAATATGCTTCAGGTGACGATGAAGATTCTACTTCCTCAGACAAAGGTACTTCACTATTTACTCCAATTGCGTCTTCCGAAACGGACGAGAGTTCAGGTGACGATAGAGATTCTACTTCCTCATACAAAGGTACTTCACCATTTACTCCAATTGCGTCTTCCGAAACGGACGAGAGTTCAGGTAACGATAGAGATTCTACTTCCTCAGACAAAGCTACTTCACCTATTACTCCACTTGTATCTCCAGAAACAGAGGAGAGTTCTGGCTCAGGTGAAGATGGAGTTTCTACTTCATCAGACAAAGGCACTTCACCATATTCTCCAATTGCGTCTTCCGAAACGGAGGAGAGTTCAGGTGACGATGGAGATTCTACTTCCTCAGACAAAGGTACTTCACCATATTCTCCAATTGCGTTTTCCGAAACGGAGGAGAGTTCAGGTGACGATGGAGATTCTACTTCCTCAGACAAAGGTACTTCACCATTTACTCCAATTGCGTCTTCCGAAACGGAGGTGAGTTCAGGTGACGATGGAGATTCTACTTCCTCAGACAAAGGTACTTCACCATTTACTCCAGTTGCGTCTTCCGAAACGGAGGAGAGTTCAGGTGACGATAGAGATTCTACTTCCTCAGACAAAGGCACTTCACCATATTCTCCAATTGCGTCTTCCGAAACGGAGGAAAGTTCAGGTGACGATAGAGATTCTACTTCCTCGGACAAGGGTACTTCACCATTTACTCCAATTGCGTCTACCGAAACGGAGGAGAGTTCAGGTGGCGATGGAGATTCTACTTCCTCAGACAAAGGCACTTCACCATATTCTCCAATTGCATCTTCGGAAACGCAGGAGAGTTCAGGTGACGATGGAGATTCTACTTCCTCAGACAAAGGCACTTCACCATATTCTCCAATTGCGTCTTCCGAAACAGAGGAGAGTTCAGGTGACGATGGAGATTCTACTTCCTCAGACACAGGTACTTCACCATATTCTCCAATTGCGTCTTTCGAAACGGAGAAGAGTTCAGGTGACGATGGAGATTCTACTTCCTCAGATAAAGGCACTACACCATATTCTCCAATTGCGTCTTCCGAAACAGAAGAGAGTTCAGGTGACGATGGAGATTCTACTTCATCAGACAAAGGTACTTCACCATATTTTCCAATTGCGTCTTCCGAAACGGCAGTGAGTTCAGGTGACGATAGAGATTCTACTTCCTCAGACAAAGGTACTTCACCATATTCTCCAATTACGTCTTCGGAAACGGAAGAGAGTTCAGGTGACGATGGAGATTCTACGTCCTCAGACAAAGGCACTTCACCATATTCTCCAATTGTGTCTTCGGAAACGGAGGAGAGTTCAGGTGACGATGGAGATTCTACTTCATCAGACAAAGGCACTTCACCATTTACTCCAATTGCGTCTTCGGAAACGGAAGAGAGTTCAGGTGACGATGGAAATTCTACTTCCTCAGACAAAGGTACTTTACCATTTACTCCAATTGCGTCTTCGGAAACGGAAGAGAGTTCAGGTGACGATAGAGATTCTACTTTTTCAGACAAAGGCACTTCACCATTTATTCCAATTGCGTCTTCTGAAACGGAGGAGAGTTCAGGTGACGATGGAGATTCTACTTCCTCAGAGAAAGACACTTCACCATTTACTCCAATTGCGTCTTCCGAAACGGAGGAGAGTCCAGGTGACGATGGAGATTCTACTTCCTCAGACAAAGGCACTTCACCATATACTGCAATTGCGTCTTCGGAAACGGAAGAGAGTTCAGGTGACGATGGAGATTCTACTTCCTCTGACAAAGGTACTTTACCATTTACTCCAATTGCGTCTTCAGAAACGGAAAAGAGTTCAGGTGACGATGGAGATTCTACTTCCTCAGACAAAGGTACTTTACCATTTACTCCAATTGCGTCATCGGAGACGGAGGAGAGTTCAGGTGACGATAGAGATTCTACTTCCTCATACAAAGATACTTCACCATATTCTCCAATTGCGTCTTCGGAAACGGAGGAGAGTTCAGGTGACGATGGACATTCTACTTCCTCAGACAAAGGTACTTTACCATTTACTCCAATTGCGTCTACAGAAACGGAAAAGAGTTCAGGTAACGATGGAGATTCTACTTCCTCAGACAAAGGTACTTTACCATTTACTCCAATTGCGTCTACAGAAACGGAAAAGAGTTCAGGTAACGATGGAGATTCTACTTCCTCAGACAAAGGTACTTTACCATTTACTCCAATTGCGTCTTCGGAAACTGAGGGGAGTTCAGGTGACGATAGAGATTCTACTTCCTCAGACAAAGGTACTTTACCATTTACTCCAATTGCGTCTTCGGAAACGGAGGAGAGTTCAGGTGACGATGGACATTCTACTTCCTCAGACAAAGGTACTTTACCATTTACTCCAATTGCGTCTACAGAAACGGAAAAGAGTTCAGGTAACGATGGAGATTCTATTTCCTCAGACAAAGGTACTTTACCATTTACTCCAATTTCGTCTTCGGAAACGGAAGAGAGTTCAGGTGACGATGGAGATTCTACTTTCTCAGACAAAGATACTTTACCATTTACTCCAATTGCGTCTTCGGAAACGGAAGAGAGTTCAGGTGACGATGGAGATTCTACTTCCTCAGACAAAGGTACTTTACCATTTACTCCAATTGCGTCTTCGGAAACGGAGGAGAGTTCAGGTGACGATGGAGATTCTACTACTTCAGACAAATTTACTTCACCATATTTTCCAATTGTGTCTTCAGAATCTGAGGGGAGTTCAGGTGACGATAGAGATTCTACTTCCTCAGACAAAGGTACTTCACCATTTACTCCAATTGCGTCTTCGGAAACGCAGGAGAGTTCAGGTGACGATGGAGATTCTACTTCCTCAGTCATAGGCACTTCACCATATTCTCCAATTGCGTCTTCGGAAACGCAGGAGAGTTCAGGTGACGATAAAGATTCTACTTCCTCAGACAAAGGTACTTCACCATTTACTCCAATTGCGTCTTCCGAAACGGAGAAGAGTTCAGGTGACGATAAAGATTCTACTTCCTCAGACAAAGGTACTTTACCATTTACTCCAATTGCGTCTTCGGAAACTGAGGGGAGTCCAGGTGACGATAGAGATTCTACTTCCTCAGACAAAGGTACTTTACCATTTACTCCAAATGCGTCTTCCGAAACGGAGGAGAGTTCAGGTGACGATGGAGATTCTACTTCCTCAGACAAAGGCACTTCACCATATTCTCCAATTGCGTCTTCGGAAACGGAGGAGAGTTCAGGTGACGATGGACATTCTACTTCCTCAGACAAAGGTACTTTACCATTTACTCCAATTGCGTCTTCGGAAATGGAAGAGAGTTCAGGTAACGATGGAGATTCTACTTCCTCAGACAAAGGTACTTTACCATTTACTCCAATTGCGTCTTCGGAAACGGAAGAGAGTTCAGGTGACGATGGAGATTCTACTTCCTCAGACAAAGGTACTTTACCATTTACTCCAATTGCGTCTTCGGAAACGGAAGAGAGTTCAGGTGACGATGGAGATTCTACTTTCTCAGACAAAGGTACTTCACCATATTCTCCAATTGCGTCTTCCGAAACGGAGGAGAGTTCAGGTGACGATAGAGATTTTACTTCCTCAGACAAAGGCACTTCACCATATTCTCCAATTGCGTCTTCCGAAACGCAGGGGAGTTCAATTGACGATGGAGATTCTACGTCCTCAGACAAAGGTACTTCACCATATTCTCCAATTGCGTCTTCCGATACTGTGGAGAGTTCAGATAACGTTGGATTTTTCATTGTCGGGATTCCGCCTTCAGGTGCCTCTTCTTTTGCATCTGCTGAAGCTGAGGAGAGTTCAGATGACACTGAAGTTTTTACTCACGCAGACATGCGCGCTTCTGGATCAATGCCTGCTGCTTCTGGTATCACTGAGGAGATTTCGCGTAATAGTAAATTTTCGTCCGCCGTTGATGAGTCCACATCAATAGTTATTCCAGTGAACTCTTTCGGTTCTTTTAAGGCTGCAAGTGACACTGAAATTTTTACTGCTGCCGAGACACACACTTTGACATCAAATAGAGTTGCACCTTTTGGCTCTGAGAATGGTTCCACTGGTATCCTCCTGAGGAGGTCATTTGCCGGTGAGTCCTCTGTAGTGGGAGAGGACCGACCCTCATACGCCACTCCGATTTCGTCAAGTTGGGTGGGGTTTGATGGTAGCTCGAGCGGGTTTGATGGTGGTCCAGGCGATAATATATCGATCGTTCAACATCAAGAGCGGGCCACTGTGGAGGTTCTTACTACGTCCCTTGACGTCCGGAACACCTTCAATGTCACTGAACTGTCAACGTTTGATGATAAGCGTGTGCTGAGAGCCAGTGTAGCTGGCTCTGTGACTATTGAAGATGGTTCAGATGCTGGCGGTTCTTCAACAGAAGACGGGAGACTCCTTTCTGTTGCCACTGACCTCGCTTCCGCTGCAGGCGAATCGTCATTGGCTGTTGCGTTTCCAACGAGCAGCCAATCAGGGCAGCCGAGCGACGACGACTCTGACGTTCGCGTCAAGAGATCCGCCCTGTCCTCCGACGTGGCGTTCATCCAATTCAGAGATGACACCATCTCGGAACCCAAGTCCAACGTGTCGTTCATCCGATTCCAAGGTGACATCATCACGGAACCCGAGTATCAGGAGTCGACGTACAGCTTCACGGTGAACGATGCGCCTGGCCAGGGACTGTGCGTCTTTCATCCCCTCGAAGGATACGAGCTGGAGACGCTCTTCTCCATCGTCTGCATTAATTTCACGGACGACCAACGGCCAATCACATACAAGTTCGTTCTTCACGACTGCGGCATGAATGATCAAGCATTTATGTGTAAGAAAAATCATCGCTGAATTCCTAGTTTAAATAAGTCATGCTAAAATTAATGGAGAATTTTAGCGCGTTGGTTACAGTAGATGGAGGGGGGGGGGGCTTGTAATGTGAGGAGTTCGACGCTCATTCTCTGAGATATCTACTGTGTTTTGGGGAGCTTTTCACTCAGTTTTCCACTCACAATAATTGCTCAACGCTCAAAACTCAAAATAGCTCAAGAATAATGCGTGCGCAGTAAATGCTGCAACGCAATGCATTAATAATAATTAGAAAGATGAGCATAATCTAGTATGAAATAATTATAGTCCTTGGTAGATTGGATCTGAGAGCACAGCTCAACGCTTAGAATACTTTTATGTATGCATGTATGTATATGAACATTTATATAGCGCCTTACAATAATCTCCTGAAGATGCTTAACGTATCTCGAAGATTTACATTACATTACATTACATTACATTACCTGACAGTTCTGAACAAGTGCGACTTTTCTTCTTCTTCCTTGTATGGAGTGGATTATTATCATCTGATTTCTCCCTGTAATGGTTTTACTTGTCAGTATATATATATATAATCTTTATATATATATATATATATATACAGGGTGGCTCAAAAAAAAATACCCCACCGGATAAAATGCAATATCTTCGCAACCCATTGATATTTTTCTACGAAAATTTTCCAATTTGTAGGGGAATGAATTTCCAACAATCCCTGAAAGTTTCACTTTAAAATTTTCATGTTTGCAAAAGTTACAGCTGTTTAAACTTTCAATTCCGTTTTTTCGAATTTCCGCGGAAAAGTTAGCGTCACTTGTAGATTTCCACGTCAAATAATATCACCTTTCACTGCCACCTCAGAAATTCGTTTTACAGTTTATCGTAAAGTATGATGGTAGTGTACATTCCCTGCTTTAATACGAGCTCGAATTCTTTTTGTGAAACTCGGTATGGGCTTGTTGATCGACTCCTCCGGCAACTGATCCCACATTACCAGCAAGACTTCCTTCAGTTAGCCAATGTTCTCCAACTTGGGATGAAATGTCTTGCATCGTTCCAGCATAGCTTCCCAGTCGTAATAAACAAAAGGGTTAAGGTCTGGCGAGTTTGATGGTCATTCACCTGTGCCAGCATATTTACCGCAGTTGGTGGCAATAAGATAGCATCATCATAATCAACCCTGCCGTGCGAGCAAGCAGGCGGGCCGTCCTGCTGGAAAATAAAACCAAATGTTAGAACATGCCTTCAGTGTTCAATGAGTCTGGGTAACAAAGTTCAACGGTAAGTTTGACATTTAGCCAACTGAATGGGATAAATGCAGTGTTTCCTTGCAGCCGTAACACATGCCAGCAGATTTGACGCCGAAGCCATGATGTGCTTTGCAAACTTTACCTTTGCGACTACCAAGCGAATTTCGTGAACATCGCGCTTTTTTCCGTCAGACCAAACGACCACTGTCTTTTTGTCTTTCTTTCGACATCTGACTTTTGCTACATAATCACGTCTATAGATAGCCTTCAATGTGCTCAGGCTCCACTTTTCACTGGGTATTTTGCTATGATCTTGCAATACCCCAGCCTCTGATCACGCAACCCCCGAGTTCCCACTTTATCATCTGCAGAAACTTTGCCCATGACGTTCAGTACGGATTCACAAATTGAGACCTTAATATATAAAATATCGCCTAATACTACCAGATTGCTTCATAAACAGCTTATTTACAGCTCTTAGTGAGGTCATAAGACATCATCATCACTTTATGTGTTGAAATTTGCAAAAATCTTAAAGAAATCACAGGTATTGGAAAGTGATTCTGCGAAAATTCGAAAAAATGAAAAACTGTTTTTGCACAGCTGGAACTTCTGAAGTAATGCAGATTCATTATTGAGATTTTCAGGGATTGTTGCAAATTCTCTCCTCTACAAATCCTGTTATTTTCATAGAATAAGCTCGATTGGTTGCGGAGATATTGCATTTTTTCTGGTGGGGTATTTTTTTTTGAGCCACCCTGTATATCAGTATGCATGTGAGTATATTTGTCAGTGTATATTTTGACATAATTACCAGTGTAGACATAATTGTGCTGATACTAGGGGATATGGTACGTTTCAAGTTCTTTATTGTATGCGATTTGTTGAGAATTTCATGTGATTCGAGATGACATAGGATATATAGTGCTGCAATGTGCGTTAGAAGACGTGCTATGCTTTTAGCTAGTTATATAGGACCATTATCTTAGGATCCATTTGCTATCATGTTCATGATATTGACAGCTAGTTATCATCATACAGTTTTGAAGAACTACTGTAACGTGCTGAAACTCGGGTGCCTGGCAGAACACGCCAGGAACCATGGATTGGAGCCATATATTTGGAACCATATGCTGGAACCATAGTTTGGAACCTTAGATTTGAACCACAGATTGGAACTTTTGACTGTACCCATAGACTGGAATCATTGATTGTTACCATTGATTGGAACCATAGCTTGGAATCATAAATTTTAACCATAGATATGTACATAGCAATTCACGTGGTTGGTGCATTTTCGCAGTCAGAACATTACTCTACCATGGCCCTAACCCGGAATTGAGCAACTTCACTCTACCAGCCGGAGAAAGTGCCTTCAAGGACTTAGTCTGTGTAACAGCTTATTCAGTTGATCGCTGGCAGACCCAACAGGCCTTGGAGCTCAAGTTTTTTGTAAGTAACTAATTATACGAATGAACTTTAAACGTTTAACACTGGGGAGTTTATACACTGTAGGTCTGTAATAGTCATTTACTGCAAGTTTTGTGAATGAAAGTGAAAAATTAGAAGTCCAACATTTAGGATTTGCAAGATCTGTAGTGAAGCATTTACAATACATCTAAAATGATCTAAGGTAAGTTTAGCGAATGAAAGTGAAAGTTTAAAAGTTTAAGATGTTTGTTGTGGCATTTACTGTAAGTTTAGTGGATGAAAGTGAAAGTTTAAAAGTGCAACGTTTAGGACTTGTAAGATGTTTGGTGTGGTATTTACTGTAAGTTATGTGAATGAGAGTGAAAGTCTAACATTTTATGGTTAGGGAATTTATCTTGTTTACGGTGTAACATACATGTACATGCATTATACCAAGTACAGTGATGCAGAATGTGTCATTTGTAAGCGGTATGTGAAGTTTCTTGGAAGTTTAACATTTGAGTTCCATGTGTATGAA
Source organism: Lumbricus rubellus (assembly GCA_945859605.1). Classification (NCBI taxonomy): domain Eukaryota; kingdom Metazoa; phylum Annelida; class Clitellata; order Crassiclitellata; family Lumbricidae; genus Lumbricus; species Lumbricus rubellus. Next base: position 38,043,391 of record OX243820.1, read on the forward strand.
ACGAAAGTTTTTTAATTTAAGATTATGCAGATAAAAATGTTAAAATTTAAAAATATTATGCTTCTTTTATTTCTTAATCGTCTCTGCTTAACAACAAGACATCGTTTATTTAGATGGATGGATGAATGGATGGATGGACGGATGGATGGATAGATAGATGGACAGACAAACAGACTGCTTACCAGAGCAACATTATTTCCACTTTTTTTATTTAAGTAAGTAAGTAGGTATCGATGCTAATTGCCTTTTGCAGACCGCATTCTAAGTTACAAACGAAATTATAAATACATAGGCGTGTACATTTAAAGACAGGAATAATAATCAGAATAATCATTGTGTGTATACTTGCAGTTTAACGTCACTGTGTGATAACAAAGACCATTAGCGACGCCCTCCTCCTTTATCCAGGCTTGGGACTGGCACTGGCAGAGCGCAACCAGTGGCGGAGTTATAACATAGCATTCGAATAAGAAACGTTCTTTGCATTCGATCATCAGCCTCCTTGCTTTAATGGGGTGTGTGGTCACTGTGGTGGGGCAAGTAACGGAACAGTACGAGCTGAGTGTTGGGTATAATCGAATGGAAAAGGTCCTTGTCTTTCCTTGAGCACAGCTGCTCGAGATAATTATATCTTCATGAACATAATTATGTCCCATCCCCATGCATTTGAGGAGGAGAGGAGTGTTTGTAAACTGTGAGGAGAGTGACGACGGATGTTTTGGTTGTTAGGTTCACCCGAGACCCGAGAGACCCATATCCTTCTTCTGTGACCAGCTTGCGAATGTGTCTGCGATGATGTGGCACTTGGATTTCGCTGGTGCTGCCAGACATCTCAACGTCGTTCTCATATCGGTTGACGCACTGACTGACCACGTGACAAGCAGTGAAGATTTGACACATCTCATACGGGTGCTCGATTATGAAGGACTGTTGTTGTTGTTGTTGGTGTTGTTGTTGTTGTGGTGGTGGTGGTGGTGTTGGTGGTGGTGGTGGTGGTGGTGGTGGTGGTGGTGGTGGTGGTGGTGGTGGTGGTGGTGGTGGTGGTGGTGGTGGTGGTGGTGGCGGCGGTGGCGGTTGCATGGGTGACGACGACAAGGATTTGATGATGCTGCTGATGATGATGCTGCTGCTGATGATGATGATTATGATTATAATCATGATGATGATGACGACGACGACGACGACGATGATGATGACGACAATAATGACGACAAGGATGACTATTCTTGGAGGCATGCATAATTCATCTACACATTTATAAAAAGAACATTTCGGTCGCCCTTACTTATCTTCTCTTCAATGATGATTTCTTGATACGTGCTGGGGGGATTCTTCTCGGCTTCATGTCGATGTCTGTCATGTTCAGTTCAGGTTGGATGCTTTGAGGTTGCTCGGAGATATTTCCGGCATTATAAGGACACCGTCATCATCGCCAACCAAAGAACCAATCTACATTGCCATTCTCGAGCAGGTAGTTACAGCGCTCAGGAAGCTGACTAGCAAGGTCAGTGGCGTGGAACCATCTCGATTCCTCACGGAGTTTGACTTTGGAGAACTGTTCAAGCGGATCGACGAAAGCGTCGGTTATTACCACCTCGAAGTTGCAAGCACCGTTATAAGAGACACGCTCAGGTAATATACATGTACCTCTTGCACTCTACGCCAGCGTGTTATCCATTACTCTATCGAGGCCCCTGTGGTCATAAATGGTCATGCATGTATGCAATGCAATACAATAGTAGTAGCAGTTGTAGTAGTAACAGTGCTAGTAGCGGCAACAGTAGAAACAGCTGCAGCAGCAGTTGTGACCGCAGCACCAGCTACAGCATCGCTACAATTATAGTGGTGGTGGTGGTGGTGGTGGTGTGGTGGTGGTGGTGGTGGTGGTGGTGGTGGTGGTGGTGGTGGTGGTGGTGGTGGTGGTGGTGGTGGTGGTGGTGGTGGTGGTGGTAGTAGTAATAATATACTATTTAGGGATTTAAGGTCATTTTGTAATGCTTGTTTGGACCGTGCTAAGCCGATATCTAAATTCCTGAAATCATCATGAGGTTTGTAAGTATGCCATAATTATTATTGATAGTTACTGTTATTATTAGTATATATCAATCAAGCTGTCTTTGCGTTTTATCCCAGAACTCACTAAAGGTCAGACGATTACGATACAACTATTCTATTCTATTCTATTTACCGATTATAAAGTGCTTCTCACAGCACACCTAGTCAGAGGCGCTCCCAGTACGAAGAACCCCTGGAAAAGAAAAGTCTTAAGACAACAGGCAGATAGGTAAATCCTCCAGAGAAAATCTGAGCATGAGTTACAGTAGGAAAGCCATTCCACAGCAAAGAGCCGCATTTCTTTAATAATTATATAAACTATAATAAATCAGGTGTGGTGGTTAGAAAGGCAGTAGAATGGGAAGTGAGAGTTCTGGCGCAATCCAGGTCACGTGACTCTCGCCTATCTTCTACGAAAGGTCTTCTTTGATTGGTTGTTGTGTTTCGTTTTGTTTTGCAGAATCTTTCTCGTCTGTCTGTCAGACTTAATGTACGCTGCCTATCGCGATTCCAAAGAGAACTACGTGCAGGTGAGTTTATAAACATTGTTTCCCAATTGCTACTGTACAATGTACAGTAAGCTTACACCTTCAACTGTTTGACAGAGCTGTACCAAGTGCTACTGTGCGACACTGGTCTCGTTTTATTGAGTCGGCAGTAGCTTATTCAATGAATAAGCACCTAATCTAACAATTGCAATCAAATATAGCTTTCCGGTTTTCGGCCGAATTTTAGTGGTCGGGCCGAATACGAATAGTGGTCACGTGACATCTGTTTATGACATATTCGACAGCTACATTGTATAGCGAGTGGACTGAATGATGTGAAGATTACATGTGGTTAAGTAAATTTGTTCACTGTGTGTTTAGTCTTGGTTTATGTGTTAAATTTGCTGAACCGAAACATTTCCTTACATTCAAAATTTTTCGTGTTTTCGTCCGAATAGTTGCTTCAATTATTCGTATTTGTCAGAATGGTTATAAACACCTATTCGATACAGCCATACTAATGATTGTGATGTTGCTTTGTCTGTCTGTCTGTCTGTCTGTCTGTATCTCTCTCTCACTGTATGTCTGTCTGTCTGTCTGTCTGTATCTCTCTCTCTCACTGTATGTATGTATGTATGTATGTCTGTCTGTCTGTCTGTCTGTCTGTCTGTCTGTCTGTATCTCTCCCTCTCTCACTGTATGTATATCTGTCTGTATCTCTGAGACTCCCTGTTGTCTGTCTATCTGTCGCTGTCTTTGTCTCTGTCTCTGTGTTTCTGTCTGTCTGCCTATATATCTCAGTCTCTCTGTTGTCTGTCTTTCTGTCTCTGTCTGTCTGTCTGTCTCTCTCTCTCTCTGTATATATATATATATATATATATATATATATATATATAATATATTGACTTGACTTATGGCCTTGGCGATGCCCCAGCACGCAGAAGCCGCTCATTTATGGAAGCTCTCCATCTTCCTCTGTTTTCCGCCTGATGCACAGCCTCCTGCATCGACAGCCCCATCTCCTGACAGTCCTCCTTAATCACGTCCCTCCATCGTTTCTTCAGTAATAAATAAATATATATATATATATATATATCCTATTAATGAATAGTGATGTTGATTTGTCCAGAGCGTAGACGTATCGTCCGTTGTTTTGAACCTGACTTTCGTTATAAATAAGTTGCTCTTCAACGCCACCTATCTCTCCGAGCAGTTGACGTTGGACGCGGATGCCTTCACTGTTTCTCTCATAACCCTCGAACCGGAGGAGCATGGGCAAACCAACGTCAGTCTGGAGATGAGTGGCAATGCCTTCAACGTTTCACTACCACCCGAGGCATTCTCATCGTCTCCGCTCGTCCACGGTGATGACTATGAGGTCGAGGTAGGTATCGCATTTGTAGTGTGCTACATTCTACATAGACTTATTATATAACACCCATTCAAGAAAACTACTTTTTTTCTATTTGTATATGTTTAAAAAAAATTATTTAAGTCCTGTCCTGTTCCTGTCCTGGCATATGTCCTTTCTAGGACTTGGCTTAGTCCTCACCGCTCGTTCTTGAGGTATAATCTCTTCAGGAGTGGTCTTCCACTGAAAATACCTTCCCAGCGTTGCCACTTGCCACTCACATAGCTCTAGCGATATTTTCAATCGATCTTGAAGTGCACCATGAAATATGACTATAACTTCATCTCTCGAGTACTCTATGGCCTTTTTGCAACATTAGTAGCTCCACAAGCTAGTAAAAACTCTTTTACCTTGCCTAGAAATTTGCAGAAAACAGATACATAGTCCACTTTTGTAGTATGTCAACTTAATTTTCTTGAATAAACAAAATATACATGTATGTCTTTTTGGCCACACTCTACGCCTTTGCAAGATATTTTAAAGGTTGCAGACCTGTACAGTAGCCTATGTATGATACATGATAAATACATACGTTACTTTACATCAGATCCTTTCTACGATTACAGCTGACCGCATTCTGGTCTCTGGATCCTTTCTGGACATCACCGGAACCTTTCGAATCTGGTGTCATGAAGGTTACTTTACGGAAAAACGGAACACCGTATGCAGCACCACAGCTATTGAAACGCCAAGCCTTCTTCACGCTACCGAGCAAGATACCGTGGAACTCAAAGGACTACGTGAATGCGACGATATCGTCGAAAGAGATCTTCGTGTTTCCCATTCTGCAGGAACCGTCGTACAGTACGGTCTTTCTCTACATGTACGTAGAACTAGTGGAGAACGAGAAGAAGCGACCAGGCAGGGACCTGAACGGAACGGTCACCTTCCACCTCTTCAAGGGAAATTCCAAGCAGGCTAAGCAAGCCGTAGAATTGGCTGTAGAAAGTGATACTCCACTTGTCAATCCGGTGTGGACTTACAATTTTAGGTAACTTGGCTGAAGTGTGTTGTTTATCTATATATTTATAACTTTAAGATGCCTGTGGTGTAATAGGCCAACATGGGGGGGGGGGGGGCGGGGGTAGTACGTTTATTAATGGTGATAAAACTCGGATTTCTAAGTAAGTAAGTAAGTAATCTTTATTAGCGTGAGACAAGCAAATTACGATACAGGGCAAAACTGGACATAATATTATAATGGCCTGACGTGAAAGAAGACAAGATATGAAAGAGACAAAAAGATACGACGTTTGTTAATAATTGTAACGATGTCCCGGAGGTAGCTGTCAACTGCTAGTCAGTGCTAGAGCTACATGAATGTCGTAATTACCTTACTTGGCAAGATACGAGAAGAGGCGAGAGCATTTCCCTACTTTGCTTCACCTGTAAAAAAGGGCATAGCCTGATCTTACGTATCTTTCCATGTCTTACCAATGAACTTGTTCTGATTGCAGTTTGCCATCGCAGTCCCCCACCAACGCAATGGCGATCAATTCGTCATGGTCTGACGAGTTCAGTGGCGATAATTGTCTCATCGTGCATTTCAACAACACGGCCAACTACAGCGTCATCGTTTCTGTCATGGTCGTCAACAAGTTCTGTCTGTTCAGAAAGGTGGAGACGGATAAACGGTGGAGTAACGAGGGATGCTTTGTAAGTTCCTCTCCAGCTTATCTATGTGCTCCAAAGTGACCCGATAGGAGGCAGCGGTTGAGCTTATGGTAACTCGACTCGGACCACCTTTGGACTACTCTTACGGACAACCCTTTTGACGAAACGCAGCGCTCGTGAATAAGCTGATGCTCCGCGCTTGGCTTTCGAGTAGCACTTTAGAAGTTTGGTGATTGCGATTACGAATGGTTTAGTAAAGAATGCGCTTACTTAAGGTTTTTCACTACTACCCGCCAAACATTATTTGAAGCAGAGCTGTTAAATGCACAGCATGATCTTGTAATATTACAATCTCGAGATTTCTTCGACGTCGAGAGAACAATAAGTCGGGGGTGGCCCCGGGGGAACCAGATTATGAGCATGCGCTCAGTCAAAACAAATTCAGTAGCCATGCGCGGTCAGGTTCTGTTCAAGGCGCTGATTTTATTCTTGGTCATTTATTTAGATGGTGACGCTTTATAAATGCATGCCAGGAATGATGATGATGATGATGATGATGACGATGATGATGACGACGACGATGATCATGATGATGATGACGATGATCATGATGACGATGATGATGATGATGATGACGACGACGACGATGATCATGATGATGATGACGACGACAACGACGATAATGATGATGGTGATGACGACAACGACGATAATGATGATAATGGCGACAACGATGATAATGATGATGATGACAATGACGAAGACGTTGATAATGATGACGTGATGATAATGATTATAATAATAATTATTATTAATAAATAATAACAACGACAATAATAATAATAATAATAATAATAGCAATTATAATGATGATAACAATGATCTGTTGATTTAGGCAGATCCTGAAAATACGGATTTCTCGAGCATAGTCTGCTGCTGTAGTCATCTGTCGACGTTCAGTGGCGGTCTTTCCGTCACGAAACAAGACCCACAGCTCGAACGATCGGTCGCACGCGACGAAATCCGCCCATGGAATTTCGTGGGGACGATAATTATGGGGGTCTTGTGGATTCTATTCCTACTGCTGCTGCTGCTGTGGGCGGTGATTGTCGACCGTAAAGATGCTCTCATGGTGAGCATCGCTTCAATACGTAGATATATGCTAAAAAACGACAAAACCTTAAAAAAATGAATAAATAAAAAGCGGGAAAATGAGAGAGAAGAAAGGAAGAAGAAAAGAATTGAACTTTGCAACATCTTGTTCAGACTATTTAATTTTAATGAGCATGCAAAAAGCACAATTTTATTAGTAAACACTAAGTAAAACAGTTCGCGTGTGCGTGCGTGTGTGTGTGCGTTGTGATGATGTTGATGTTCTGTTGTTGTTGTTGTTTGTAGGCTCTTCCAATCGACTTGGCAGATAATCCAACAAACGGTCGATATGTTTATCTCGTCACCGTCTACACTGGTACTCAGCTGAAGGCAGGAACGACATCCGAAATCTTCCTCAGCCTTATAGGTCGGTCGGTCTGCCTTTCTGTGTCTCTGTCTGTCTGTCTGACTGTATATCTATCTGTATGTCTATATGAATGTATGTCTATATGAATGTCTGTCTGTCTGTTGAAGAACTGCACATATAAACTTGGCTTAAATTGTGGGCGCTGCAGAAATTAAGAGTTTCGATTACGATTACAGTGCAACTCAATACATGAGGGCAATTCGATTAGGTGAACTTGAGATGCGGCTATGCGTCAGCATATTAATGTGACCCGTATGTGCTCTATAATACACGTCTACCATAAATTATGGCACTTTAATATGGGCTCCATATGGGGCATATACAGCGAGCTATAATATGATGCACCCTCGTAGCGGTATGACCATCCTACGACCTCATATAAATTATCGTTAATATTATTAATTTTATGCCGTTGTGTTTGCGTTTCCCAGGGGAGATCGGTACAAGTGGTGCACACCATTTACGCTGCTGTCAGTTTGATGTGCTGCAGAGAGGTCAGATGAATGTCTTCATCATCCGATCTGTCGTCTCTCTCGGTAAAATCACCGACATTCGACTGTGGCACTACAGCGTCGGTAACAGACCACAATGGTCAGTAGACCGACATAATTAATAATATTATTGGCCATCGAATTCTATTATTGTCTCTCTCTCTCTCTCCCTCAGCCTATTTCTAGGGACATTGTGTTTTAACCTCTGGGAACTGTGATAGTGTTTCAGTAGTCACGGATTGTATTCTATTGCTTACTAGCTGTACCCGGCCACGCGTTGCTGTGGCAGAAAAGACTCCTCCCCCTCCCCGTCCCCCTCCCCTCCCCCTCCCCCTCCCCCTCCCCCTCCTCTTCCCCCTCCCTCTCCCCTCCCCCTCCCTCTGCCCCTCCCCCTCCTCCTCCCCCTCCTCCTCCCCCTCCCTCTGCCCCTTCCCCCTCTCCTTCTCCCTTCACTTCCCCCTCTCCCTCCCCCTCCTCCTCCCCCTCCCCTTCTCTTCCCCTCCCCCTCCCCTCCCCCTCCCCCTCCCCTCCCCCTCCCCCTCCCCTCCCCCCTCCCCCTCCCCCTCCCCCCTCCCCCTCTCCCTCCCCCTCCCTCTTCCTCTCCGTCCCGCTCCCCCTCCCCCGCCGCCTCCCTCCCCTCCCCCTCCGTCCCGCTCCCCCTCCCCCGCCGCCTCCCTCCCCTCCCCCCTCCGTCCCGCCCCCTCCGCTCCTTTCCTCCCTCAACCAAGAAGGCCGCAAATTAATTATGCGAATCGCTTATGACGTCATGGGATGCAACCTCATTCATGTTTCGTTTGCATGGTCGCAGTCACTGTCAAGGCGTTTGTGAATCTGGCAACGTGCGGTTTTTAATTTGCAAATGGCGGTGGAGCGGAATGCAAAGTTCACTTTTTGTGGAAAATATTGCGTTTATTCGGAGAAAAAAAAAGTTGGAAACTCTCTGATAGGAATGGAAGGTTTTGTGAAATTTTCAAAACAATCTGTGCGGTACGTTTCGAGAACACTTTACACAAACTATTGGAAAGTTTCATTTTTATATATATAGATTTTATTTATAGCTTGCATTTGCTATAGCACCAATTCAATATTGAATCTATAAATTTATGCAGTGCCTCTCACAGTGCACGCCTATCTGAAGTGATCCCAGTGTGAAAGACCAAGCGAAAAGAAAGTAGCTTTGAGACAACAGCAGAAAGATGTGCTTAACAAATAACAAATAACGTGTCAATGGAGAGAGTTGATTCCAGAGTACACGATCAATGAAGGCAAAAGCTCGAGTTTTGACCAAAGCAGTTCTTGCTAGCAGAACAAGGAGATCATGTCTGATATGTGGTACATGGTCTACTTTGAAATAAATCGGCAGTCTGGTTAGTAATGAATTAAATAAGCATTGTTTTGTTATGAATTCAGTGATCAGTATGGTTCATTTTTAATTGTTGTTATGTGACGAGCACATGTGTCGGTTGCTATGTGACAGGTTGCTATGTGACAGGTAGGTGTGTCTGTTGCTATGTAAGAGCAACGTGGGTCTGTTGCTATAAGACAGCTACGTGGTCGTGGGTGTATTGATATATAACAGCTATGTGTGTCAGTTGCTATGTGACAGATTGGTGTGTCTGTTGCTGTGTGACAGGTTGGTGTGTCTGTTGCTATGTGACATATAGGTGTGTCTGTTGCTATGTGACAGGTATGTGTGTCTGTTGCTATGTGACAGGTAGGTGTGTCTGTTGCTATGTGACAGGTATGTGTGTCTGTTGTTATGTGAATTTGTACATGTGTCTGTTGCTATGTGACAGGTACGTGTGTCGTGTGATTGCCCATGATGCGCAGTCACACATCAGGTATCACTTCCTGTGTAACAAGTGGCTGGCAACAGACTACGGTGGATCGAGTCTACACGAAAGATTTCACGTCATGTCCGACGAACAACTGGAGACATTCAGCTGCATGGTCAATATGAGCACCGATAGGTAACTCACCGCCACCTATTCTATTCTTGTGTGCTATACTATTTTATCTATATTTAATGTTCTGTTCTATTGTGTTGTGTTCTAGCATATTCTATCTAACCTATTGTATTCTATTCTATTGTGTTCTAACCTATTCCGATAGGTACCTAATAGTCTCACCACCACCTATTCTATTCATGTGTGCTATACTATTCTATCTATAATTTGATGTTCTGTTCTATTGTGTTGTATGGTGTTCTAGCACATTTTATCCAACCTATTGTATTCCATTCTATTGCATTGTACTCTGACCTATTCTTTCCTATTATTTTCTGTTTTATTGTGTTATGACTTATGCTATCTATCCTGTTGTATTCTATCGTATTCTGTTCTAACCTATTCTATCTATTCTATTGTATTGTGCATTTTTTATTCTAACCTATAGTATATTTATGTCCCATACGGAGTCTGTCTTGTTGCATTGTATGTTATTGCGTTCTAACCTCTTCTATACCTTATTGTGCTCTATTCTATTGTATTCTGTCTGTCCAATTCTATTCTATCATACTGTCGTTTTCTATCTATCTTATTGTATATTATATTTGCTGTATTTTATTGTGTTACAACCTTTTCCATCTATCCTATTGTATGCTCTTTCATAATTGTGTTCTAACCTAATATGATGACTTAGAAATATCCTATTGTCTTGTAATATGAAAGCTATTAGGTTACATTATGTACGCATTATTTCTATTCACTCCATTTTGAAGGTTTTTAACTTGACAACAGTTAGACAACGTTGTTTAGCTTTTCCCGCTTTTGTTGCATTTCTGTTGCATTTCTGTTGCATTTCTGTTGCATTTCTGTTGCAATTCTGTTGCATTTCTGTTGCATTTCTGTTGCAATTCTGTTGCAATTCTGTTGCATTTCTGTTGCATTTCTGTTGCATTTCTGTTGCATTTCTGTTGCATTTCTGTTGCATTTCTGTTGCATTTCTGTTGCATTTCTGTTGCATTTCTGTTGCATTTCTGTTGTATTTCTGTTGCTGTTGTCTGTTGCAGAGGCTTTCGTGATCGCCATCTCTGGTTGTCGCTGTTGTTTCGTCCTGCGCTGAGCAACTTCACGCGATCGCAGCGGTTGACGTGTTGTCTGATGATGGCAACCGGTTGGATTTGGGCAACGGTTGTGCTCAGAGGCAAGACAACGTACACGAGAGAAGAAGCGTATAATCCGTTCGAATCACAGGGATCCGTCATTCTCAGCGGTTAGTAATTGATTGCCTTCAATTACACACCTGCAGGACAAAATAACACCATACATGTATATGTATGATAAAGTATGTATGTGCCATGTATGTATACAATTATAGGAGTATGTATGTATGTATATATGTATGTATGTATGTGTATATATGTATGTATGTATGTATGTATGTATGTGTGTGTGTATGTATGTATGTATGTATGTATGTATGTATGTATGTATGTATGTATGTGTATATATGTATGTATGTATGTATGTATGTATGTATGTATTTATGTATGTATGTATGTATGTATGTATGTATGTATGTATGTATGTATGTATGTATGTATGTATGTATCTATGTATGTATGTATGTATATATGTAGGTAACTACTTATGTATGTATGTAGAATACAATAGAATAGAATACAATGAAATACAATAGAATACAATAGAATACAATACAATAGAATATAATAGAATACAATACAATAGAACACAATACAATATATTGTAACAGAATAATTTTTATTAATTGACCAAATGCAAGCCACATTTTGACTTCCACAAAATAGTTTAAAGTATACTACTACTTCTTGCCCTGGAAATGTAAAAGTACTAAGTAGTCCAAGTATTTTAGATAATCTTTCATTCATTCGTGTCTACAAGCATGTGTACTTGCAATAATAAATGTAATATTCTATTCTATTCAATTGTATTTTTTTCATACCAATGCTAATGCATTCACATTTTGTATGGATCATTAGCATCCTAATGCTAATGCATTCACATTTTATAGATCATTAGCATCCTAATGCTAATGCATTCACATTTTATATAGATCATTGGCATCCTAATGCTAATGTATTCACTCTTTATAGATCATTAGCATCCAAATTTCAATGCGTTTACATTTTAGGTTTTCTTGGTGCGTTGATCATGCTCCCATTCGGTATTCTTCTCCCCGCTCTCTTCCGTAAGTCCCAGCGCATGCACCATTCTGGTACTGCGTACCTCAACGAGTGGTACTCCGTCACCGCCAAGGACGTAGCCTCCGACGAAGAATACGGCATCAACAACAACGACGACGATGACATCGACTCACACACCTCCGTATCCACATGCAGATCAGACATCATCACCATCAAATCGAGCGTCACCGGAATCAGATCGAGCGTTGTAACGTCCTACGATACCTACTCCACCGGGGTCTCTCCATCGCCCAGCAGCCACAGCCACCGCTCCTTCCACAGTCCATACTCCGCCACGGACCTGGACACGCTCCAGAAGTCGGACAGCACGTTCGGATCGGCGATTGGAAGCGACACGGATGCCGTGAAGCTGCCCCGCTTCCCCCGATGGACCGTCTATTTCACGTGGGTCTTGGTTCTGGCGCTCTGCATCTTCTTCACGACCTACGTGGTCATCTACACGATGCGTTTGACCAAGCTCGAGATGTCTTATTGCATTGAGTCCATAGCGATCAGTGTCGTGCTCGGCATTCTCTTCATAGAGACGATCGAAGTTTTTCTCTACGCAAGCTTCTACGTTTACATGCGAAACAAAGTCGATGAGTTGTACATTTCGAAGACAGATTCTCTCTCCGATCGATGTGTTCAGGGTAAGAATAATATATCGCAGAAACAATGCTTTTTTACACATTTTTTACCATTTTCATCTAATTACATAATTAACCAGATGTGACAATTACGGTTAATTACAATTTTACAGATGGAAATTACATTTGTGAATAGAGTTGGAATTAAATTTATAATTGCTGTGAGAATTTCATTTAGTTGTACAGTTATAATGAAACTTTTTCTATAATTACAGTTAGAATCACATTTGTGATTGCAATTGGAATGTTACTTATAATTATGGTTAGAATCACATTGACAAGGAACAGTATACGCTCACATTTGCAGTCGCATATAATTATACAGTTAAAGTCACATTTTTAAAAGTTATAATTTCATTTACAATTTACAATTTTTATATAACAATAAGCTAGCAATCCTAATTTATAATTATGCGCATTTCTTGGACGTGTCCTTTAGTTACGTTACATGATTCATTCACTCATTCGAGAATTTATATAGCGCCCCTTCTGTAACTCAGAGGCGCTCCCGAGTCCAGCACACCCAAAAAGAAAAGTTTTAACTTCGATCAGGAATTATTATAGGCCTACCGCTAAAATTTACAATTGCAAAAATTGCTTCTACAATCGGATGAGTGGCTTTTGTTGATGTGTTAGATCTGCAGCGTGTTGAGATCTACCACAGCGCTTACGTGAACGAGTTGCGTCGTCGGCCACACTACCAGCCGCCTAGCTACGGTTTCCTTGTGTCGACGAAGGCCCTCTACCGAGCGTATGTCAATCAGAAGTTGCTCGACATCCTCTTCTGCGCCATCTTTCTTGCAGTCGCTCTGGCCGTCTCTCTGTACAGGAGAAGTGTCAACACTTTCATCTGTAATGACTACTACAACCGCGTCCTCTTCAAAGACAAAACTTTCCTACAGGTTCGCTGGAATGAATATGCGTGTGTGGGTGTATGTGCGTGGGTGTGGGACTGTGGGTGTGTATTCATTCATTCATTTCGAGAATTTATATAGCGCCTCTTCAAGAGATCTGCTCAGAGGCGCTCCCAGCCCAGCCACAGCTAAAAATAAAAAAAAAATAAAAAAACAATATATGTGTGGCCGTGTGCGTTTGTGTCTATGTGTGTGTGTGCGTGAGTGTGCGTGTGTGTCTGTGCGCGTGTGTGTGTCTGTGTGTGTGCCTGCGCGTGTGTGTATGGTCTGCTTTTCACTGTGTTTGCAGATACGGACACGTGATGACCTTTGGAATTGGGTTGACACCCGTCTGCTCGACGTCATCTACTCCAGTGACCCCACCATGTCGAACATCATGGGAAACGACGTTTCCATTCTTCTCAAAGAACCCAGAATTGTCCGCTTCCTCAATAAAACCGGTAACTCATTTTTCTATTATGTCTGTCTGTCACGCTTTGAAGGCATTTCTTACCTCCAACCCAGAGTTTTTCATGCTCAGAGCGCCTCCTCGGAATTGTTATTCTGCAAGAGGCACTATGTTTCTGCATCGTAAAAAGTAGATTTGTTG
>OX243820.1:38057483-38062483 GCA_945859605.1 Lumbricus rubellus
CGTATCTGTTTATGTATCTTTGTATGCGTGTCTGTCTGTCTGTCTGTCTGTCTGTCTGTCTGTCTGTCTGTCTGTCTGTCTGTCTGTCTGTCTGTCTGTCTCTCTTCGGCTGATGAAACTGCGTGATGTGATGATGACGTCTCTAGCAATCTGTAATCACCGTCGTTGTTACAAAGTCTGATGATGACGACGACCATTGTTATATTAATTATTATTGTTATTGTTATTACAATGACAGTCATGTGGTGGATTAGTGTTAATAATTATTTGTGATGGATCATACTCTCGCACACTTTCACTTTCATATACGCCACCCCCCCCCCCCCCCCCCCCCCCGTTCATCGCTGGTCACAAAATGAGTGCATCGACCGTACACTGTCTGTGGGAAGAAGAGACGGTGAGGGAGAGGATTGTCAACCCATCCTCATATTATTATTATTATGCCGAGACTAAGAAAATGAAGTCGCTAACATTTCACTCCCAATGCTGTCTCTTAACACATTCAGCGCCTGGGACGTATATATACGTCCCAAATCCAGTCATTTAACATGGCGTGTAGGCGCTGAATGTGAATAAGGGATGGTTAAACGGATTCCATCCTCATCCTACTTCTTCTCTACCTCCTCCTCCTCCTTCTCCTCCTCCTTTTCCTCCTTCTCTTCCTTCTCCTCCTCCTTCTTCTCCTCTTCCTTCTCCTCCTCCTTCTCCTCCTCCTTCTCCTTCCTTTCCTCCTTCTCCACCTTCTCATCCTCCTCCTCCTCCTTCTCCTTCTCCTCCTCCTCCTTCCCTTCTTCCTCCTCCTTCTCCTCCTCCTTCTCCTCCTCATCCTTCTCCTCCTCCTTCTCCTCCTCATCCTTCTCCTCCTCCTCCTCCTTCTCATCCTTCTCCTCCTCATCCTTCTCCTTCCACTCCTCCTTCTCCACCTTCTTCTCCTCCTCATCCTTCTCCTCCTCCTCCTTCTCCTCCTCCTCCTCCTTCTTCTCCTCCTCCTTCTCCTCCTCCTCCTCCTTCTCCTCCTCCTCCTCCTCCTTCTCCTCCTCCTCCTCCTCCTTCTCCTCCTCCTCAGATCTTTTTCGTCCTTTTCTATTTCCAGAATCTCTTCCTCTATCGTGGAGGCTGTAAATTCGACAGTAATGAAGTTTTAGAAAGTCCGTATAGTCCTTAATGCAGAAAGAAGACGTCAACGACCCATCCCTATCATCCTCATCCTCTTCCTCCTCATACTCATCCTTCTCATCCTCCTTCTCCTCCTTCTCCTTCTCCTCCTTCTCCTTCTCCTTCTCCTTCTCCTTCTCCTTCTCCTTCTCCTTCTCCTTCTCCTCCTCCTCCTCCTCCTCCTCCACCTCCCCTCTTTCTCTGCGGTTGTCTCTCCTCTGCTCACGAGTAGATCCGGGCGTCAATGATCCGACGGTAAAACGTACCAACCTTTGACCACGTGTTATATGCAACGATAATGCGTTTACCGTCGTCCGAAAGGTTTTTTCATGGCTTGCTTTCTTGCTAATAATCGACGGATCTGCATTGACACAACAACGCTTGCGAATAAGTTGGTGCCCTGTGCTTGGCTTTCGAGCGGCGCTTTGGAAATTTGAACATTGCTTTTTCACGAATGGCAAAACACAATGGTTTTCGGGCTTAAGATGTTTAGCTAGAACTTGGAAGTACAATGCTCAAAATTGGGAACACGGTTATTTTTTTAATAATATTAGGCCTAATAACGGTTTGTTATTTTTCACTGAGGTTGTAATAACTGTAAATTTCAGAGTTTCACTATAATATGCATAATAATTAGTATTAATTAATAATGCTTTGGTGCGGAGAACTTGGTTGAAAACCAAAGGGTAGTAGTTTAGAAAAAAAATGGATCTAAAAATTCCAATGGGGCGGGAGCGCTTCCGAGTCAAAACTCTTTTCTTTTCCACTGCATGAGAGTGGTATACCTTCCTCTCAGATTCAGCACTTCCATAGAAAAATGTCGTTTTTCTCTTTTTCTTTCCATCATTTTCGTTTCTGGTGCAACAAACCAAATTCGATTTTGAACTGAAGAGACGGACTTCGTACGTTGAAAAATTCGTCGTCTGCTTGTCCTGTGTCTTGCTTGTCCTGTGTCTTGCTTGTCCTGTGTCTTGCTTGTCCTGTGTCTTGCTTGTCCTGTGTCTTGCTTGTCCTGTGTCTTGCTTGTCCTGCGTCTTGCTTGTCCTGTGTCTTGCTTGTCCTGTGTCTAGCTTGTCCTGTGTCTTGCTTGTCCTGTGTCTTGCTTGTCCTGTGTCTTGCTTGTCCTGTGTCTTGCTTGTCCTGTGTCTTGCTTGTCCTGTGTCTTGCTTGTCCTGTGTCTTGCTTGTCCTGTGTCTTGCTTGTCCTGTGTCTTGCTTGTCCTGTGTCTTGCTTGTCCTGTGTCTTGCTTGTCCTGTGTCTTGCTTGTCCTGTGTCTTGCTTGTCCTGTGTCTTGCTTGTCCTGTGTCTTGCTTGTCCTGTGTCTTGCTTGTCCTGTGTCTTGCTTGTCCTGTGTCTTGCTTGTCCTGTGTCTTGCTTGTCCTGTGTCTTGCTTGTCCTGTGTCTTGCTTGTCCTGTGTCTTGCTTGTCCTGTGTCTTGCTTGTCCTGTGTCTTGCTTGTCCTGTGTCTTGCTTATCCTGTGTCTTGCGGACGAAGACGTAGGACGTCCGCCACCAGCTGCAGGACTGACGCGATGTGACGCTAAATAGTGACTGTGCGAAAAGAGATCCGGGAAAGACTGCGAATGGTTTTTGAACCCATTGGCATGGAATGAGAGCCCACCGTAGCTACGCCTGCTTCATGTGGAGGGGGCTCTTACTGAAGCATTTTTTTCAACTGGAAACTGTTTTGCCGTTTAGGAGTCGGAAGAGCATCAGAGCCTAGTCTACTTGAAATGAATGAACGAATGAATGAATGGATGGATGGATGAATGAATGAATGGATGGATGGATGAATGAATGAATGAATGAATGAATGAATGGATGAATGAATGAATGAATGAATAAATGAATAAATGAATGAATTAATGAACGAATGAATGATTGAATGTGTTCGGAATCTTATTCTCCAAGGAATCAATCTGTCTCTACACCCATCATGGGATGCGGCGCTGAAACACCCAGCACACGCACGAGCGCACACACACACACACACACACACACACGCACACACACACACACGCACACACTCACACACACACACGCACACACACACACACACTCACACACACTCATACACACACACGCAGTGCGACCTCAAAGCTTACGGACATCATCATCATCATCTTGCGTACACACGCACTACCACCACCGTCACCACGACCACCACCACTACCACTACCACCACCACTACCACTACCACCACCACAGCAGCCACGGAATTGTCATCATCCGTGCGCATCAGCCGAGAAGCTTACAGGGTGAAAGCGCCCTCATCTTCCTTCTCCTCCACCTCCTCCTCCTTTTTCTGCCTCCCCTTCTTCTCTTCCTTCTCTTCCTTCTCCTTCTCCTTCTCCTTCTCTTCCTTTTCCTCCTCCTTCTCCTTTCTCCTCCTTTTCTGCCTCCCCTCGTTCTCTTCTTCCTCCTTCTCTTCCTCTTCCTCCTCCTCCTCTACCACCCCTCCTCCTGCACAGCAGTCCTCCATAGTGCCAGCACCGGCTGCTTCACCCTGCCTCCACCTCCTCGTCCTCCTCCTCCTCCTCATCTTCCTCCTCCTCCCCCTTCCCTGGCAACGTAGCCGTGAGTCGATAGTTAAGCAGTGATGCCGCCGTCACCACTGCTGCTGCTGCTGCTGCTGCTGCCGCTGCTGCTGCTGCTGCTGCTGCCGCCGTCACCACTGCTGCTGCTGCTGCTGCTGCTGCCGCTGCTGCTGCTGCTGCTGCTGCCGCTGCTGCCGCTGCTGCTGCTGCTGCTGCCGCTGCTGCTGCTGCTGCTGCTGCCGCTGCTGCTGCTGCCGCTGCTGCCGCTGCTGCCGCTGCTGCTGTCCTGGCTGCAGATTCTGACGACACAGCGCTGACGACGACGACAACGACGACGACATGGAGAAAGAGAATTCGTGTAGCGTATAGGGAGGAGAGGCGGCTGTTTGAAGAACAAGGCGCTCGCTGTAGCAGACACCGCCGCCCTTATTATTATACCGCCGGAAACGGACCTTAATTAGTCGTCTGCTTCTGCTGTCGTCGTCTTGTTTCGTCTTCTTACTGTGTTGTCCAGACAGGAAGTTGACGGCTCGTGACGATCTATGCGCTTCTATGGCTGTGTCTACATTGTATACGTATACGGTAAAGATAATTATGTAGCGTGAGGTATGTTTAGTTTTGCTTATGTCTTGCTCTTTTCTATAATAAGTCGTCGACGTTGCTGCTGCTGCTGCTGCCGCTGCTGCATATTCAACAGCTCATGCATATTCAACAGCTCATGCATATTCAGATTAGGGGCGTGTCGTTTTAGCTCGAGGTGTCATACGCAATACAGGCTTCGCGTTTTTAAAGCACTCAAAGGTCGTCGTACTGTTTGATGAGAGGTCGTCCCCTTGAAGGTCGGAGGTTTTTTACCAACGGGGCTGGATAATATCCAGGGGCGGCTGCTGCATTGGATGACGTCATGCATGTTTATCAGACGAGATTGATTGACGTGTCGCGGATGTGTATCGGATTACTGTGTTGTGATTGTCGCACGGATTCATACGCCGGACCGAATCTCCTACTGACTCGACAGTGGAGTGGCCGCGGTCGCTGTAGTCTGTTACAGTAGAGTGAGCTCACATTGCTTGGAAAGACTAGGCTACATACACTGTGGCCGTTGTGAGTCTAAGAAACGACTGTAGGCTATTATACATAAGTAAGCGTATGTGATGTTATAATTTAGGGTTTTAGACGACGGTGATGCTGATGATGAGGTCATCTAAAAGGCTTTTAATTACTATGAAAAATGCGCTATGTAACTATGTAATAGTTTCCGTCAAAAACCTGATGTGGTATCGAAGATAAGCGACTGTAAAACGAATA
>OX243820.1:38067483-38077483 GCA_945859605.1 Lumbricus rubellus
CCTGTATGTATCTGTCTATTTGTCTGTCTGTCTCTGTCTGTCTATCTGTCTGTGTGTGTGTCGGTGTGTATCTGTCTGTATCTGTCTGTCTGTATGTTTTTTTGTTTGTTTGTCTGTCTGTCTTGGTGTGTGTGTGTCTGTTTGTCTGTCTGTCTGGGTGTGTGTCTCTCTGTGTATCTGTCTGTCTGTCCGTCTGTCTGCCTGTATATGTATGTCTGTCTGATAAAATATATCAACACAGGTGAATGTCATCAGTCGTCGTCGTGGGTTCATTGCTTTGATCCTCTTTGATTGCGTCAACGCAGAGACAGACACACAGGCAGACAAACACACACAGACAGACATAGGGAAAGACAGAGCGACCTTGGCGTCAGGGTGGACACTGTTCGGCACGAGATCATAATACGATTGGAAGTCTCACCCTCTCTCTGTCCGTCTGTCTGTCTGTCTGTCTGTCTCTCTGTCTGTATGTCTGTCTCTTTCTCTGTTTGTCTGTTTGTCTCTCTCTCCGTCCGTCTGTGTCTCTGTCTGTTTGTCATTCTTTGCTCGTTTGTCTGTGTATCTGTGTCTTCTTCTGCCGCTGTGGATGCCTGCCTGCCTGTCTATCTCTATGTCTGTCTGCCTGTCTGTCTGTCTATCTGTCTGTCTGTATCATTGCGTGTGTTTCTATGGATTTACGATTTGTAACCATGGTTTCACTTGACCATTGGTTGATGTCTAACGTATACTATTAAAAAATATATTATATCATTATTATAATTATGGTGGTGCTGCAGAATTTCTGCTCCCATCTGCAGCTTGTATTTGATTCTGAAATAATTTTATAATAATTACGATTACATTTGATTGAATTTCATTGAAATGGATTGAAGGATTAAATTTAAATCCTATTGAAGATAATTATATCTATCTATCTATCTATATATATATATATATACACTTTGCATAAGTCTATATATATATATATATATATATATATATTATTACATGTAGAGCTGCATTTATATATAAAGTTAAGGTATTTGATAAGATTGCTTTCGATTAGGTAAATTGAATTGAATATTGCAATGTGTTGAGTCATTGGCGACGGTCTGACCTTTGTGACCCGTCTTAACCCTCTATCAGCCGCTTCTTAACCCTCTGATTTCTGCTCCATTGGTTACTATGGGAGAACGCAATTAATTATATGTCAATGCACAAAGAAATTCTAAATGGCGAGGTCTCCATAAATATAATCTCAAGTCCCGACCCTATTATGATATTGGTTTGGATTTGATTGCAGAAGAGAAAATTGAAGCGTGTTAATTAAGCTTGATTGCCTTTCAATTCCCGAGCAATCAGACACCCGCCAGGTCCCGCCTTAGTAGCTGTTCCGCCCTCCCTGATCCTATACGGTACCAACCGGACTCAGAACTCCTTTGGACTGCAGTCTTACGGACAAACCTTTTGACTTAGCGCAGCGCTCGTGAATAAGCTGATGCCCCGCTTGGCTATCGAGTGGCGCTCTACAATAGGTCTGGAGAATACGATTACGATTAGATTAAATTGGATTTGTTTGGATTGGTTTGATTGGAATACTTCAAAATTAGATTAGATTAAATTAGTATTTAATTGTTCGTATGTGCTCTTGTTATAGCGCCCCTCCATGCTCTCTCCTCAGAGGCGCTCTCGACTGCAGTGCGGACACTGCATCGGAGTTTCACGCCAAAACGCTGAGCAATTGCGAGTGAAGGACTTGCTCAAGGTCGCTATACGCGGTGATTTGAGGTGGCTTCGAACCTGCAACCCTCCGGCTGCAGGGCAAAGAACATATCCACTACACCATCGCACCTCAGAAAAAATTGCATTGTGTTGGCTGTTGCACTGGTAAGATAAGATTATAGTTTAGTCTAGTTTACTTTAACACCAATGTGAATAATATAATAATACAGTCATATGAAACTGATGCATGTGGTGATGAAGAACAGAATACGATTGGTCTCCATTTCGAATCTGCTGTGGAATGACGTTTCGAAAATCGAATGAACATGACTTGTTTTCGAAGGCGTGAAAATGGCGTCTCTCTCTGGCCACAACCACAACCACCGGAAGTGATTGGATCACGTGACCGATCACGTGATCGATCGCTTTCCACGTCACAACTGTATATACGAGGTCGGGGATGGCGGCGGAGTAGGAGTCCTGGAGTCCACTCTCAGTCGTCGGTGATTTATGACGTCATTCGGTCTGCGACGGTGCTGCCATCTAGCCGAGGATGGATGAGATGCGACCGTCCGTCCGTTCCGATGCAGCGGTGGGATGTATCGGGTTCGTATCGGAGGAGATTTAGAGCACGGCTTCGGAATTTGGGTGTACGGACGAACGGGGGAGAGTGGGGAGTGGAGGGGCGATTGCTACTCTGATTTTATCAACGATCTCGTTATGGAAGGAGAATAATATATCGTTTTTCTGTATACATATAGTAAGAACGTTGCTGTTGGTGCTTAATGTGAATAAGCCTTGGTGACATTTTATATTTTGCTGAAAATACGAGTTAAAATACGGTTCGGCCCCGTTGAGTTCCAGATGAAGGGACCAGCAAATGTAAAAGAACGCCAAGGGTACACAACAATATAAAAATAATATTATTTCTCTGTAGGCCTACAAGGAACAACATAGGATAATAGATATTTTTCCAGCAGATGTTGAATAGTTGATTGACCATGATGACAGACCTTTAGCATAGTTAGCGAAACAAAGAAGTTCTTTAACCGAGTGCTTGCTATAATTATAGTGGTGTTTTAGTTTAACTATGTCTTAGCAAGAAATTTCTAATGCTGGTATGTCTTAGCATGGAAATAATTATATTCAATTAAAAATATACTGTAGTCAGAATATAATAATTATTTTAACAATTAATGATTATGTCCAAAATAAACTTAAGCTTATACTCCAAAACGGAATGTGCCCTTTTAGGGATTCGATATTATGAAAATACATGTAGGACACAAGTTGTTGTAATCGTATTATAATTGGAAGTAGGCTATCTAAAGCTCCACTTATAAGTTAAGCACGAGACATAGACTCAGTTACGTGCGCTGGGCCAAGTGAGAGGGATTCCTTGGATGCTAAAAGAACAATATGGCCATTAGTGAGACAGGAGACAGATTGGGTATTATACATGTAGAGCAGTTTAGTTACATGGGGAAATGTTCGCAAAGATTATTGGACTATTTGAAAGGAAAGCATGATAACACTGTGCTCTAAAAACGTGGAAGAAAAGCATTTGCAACTGCTACTGTAATGGTAAGAACAGCGGAAAATTATGTAAACGCAGTATTGGTGTCCGGCAGTGTGATTGTTTAACTCATGTCCTCTGTGTAATTGATTCCACCCTCTCCATTTGCACACCGTTTTCTTCTTTCTTCTGTGACGGATATAGATCTTTCCGTGCATTCATGCATGCGTGTGTACACAACCACTCTGTAATATTCTTGCGCTGTGCTGTTTATAAATTGCTAATCGACGGTCAATAATATAATTATATTATATAGGCCTACGACGACGATGATGATGATTTCTGTGCATCGATTTGAAAGATAAGAGCATTGTTATGCGATATTGTTTGCACTTGCTCTTTCGCAGTTCGTTTTACCTGTCTCTGTATGTCAGTCTGTGTGTCTGTCTCTGTCTGTCTCTGTCTCTGTCTGTCTCTGTCTCTGTCTCTGTCTGTCTCTGTCTGTCTCTGTCTCTGTCTGTCTGTCAGTCTGTCAGTCTGTCAGTCTGTCTCTGTCTCTGTCTATCTCTATCTCTCTCACTGGCTGGTTTATTCTCTATCTACGTCTCTATACCTTCTTTACCTTCTGTCTGTTTTTACTTTGATCCCATCTATCTGTATCTCTGTTTCTCTGTCTCTCTGTCTCTCTCCATTCTCTATCTGTCACTTTGTCTCTCTGTCTCTCTCCATTCTCTCTCTGCCTGTCTGTCTCTGTCTCTCTGTCTCTCTGTCTTTGTCTCTGTCTCTCTCTGCCCCTGTCACTGTTTCTCTGTCTCTTTCTGTCCCTCTCTGCCTCTGTCTCTGTCCCTCTCTGCCTCTGTCTCTCTCTGCCCCTATCTGTCTCTGTTTCTCTGCCTCTACCTCTGCCTCTGCCTCTCTCTCCTTTTATGCCTGAATGTGTCTTTGAATGTCTCCTCTGCTCCGTCGCGTCGACTCTTTTGTCCTGATTTATTCCACTTTTTCTCGGATGTTTTTCTTCGCATATCCGCTCCATCCATCCAATTCACTTCCACTCTCCTGTCAACATCCACCGCATGCACGTGAGCCAACACCAGGGCACCGATCTCTTAACAGACAGACAGGCAGACAGACAGACAGACAGGCAGGCAGACAGACAGGCAGACAGGCAGGCAGGCAGAAAGACATACAGACGATGGACCGACATATAGACAGACAGACTTACGCAACAGGCAGATGGGCAGGCTAAAATTGTAGGTCTATACAGACAAGCAGAAAGACTCACACAACGGACAGATTGACTGAAACACAGATTCGGAGATATACTCAGTGATACACAGACATGCAGATAGAAACAGCCAGTGACAGTGACGCATACTCAGGCAGAGCTTGAGAGTGAGTGACAGAGAGACAGAGAAAGAAAGAGACAAAACGAGTAAGGGAAACACAGATCTAGATATAGAAGCAGACAGGCATCGGAGAGGACACCAAGAGATAGAGGGAATGACAGAGACATGTATGTAGTGATCAGATAGGGCTTATAGGTCTATGCTCACGCATACATACGGACACAGACATGCAAAGTGACAGATACAAGTAGAGATAGAACGACATTCAGACACACACACACATATACATATATATATATATAGAGAGAGAGAGAGAGAGAGTGACATTCAGACATACAGGGAGTGACACACGGAGTGTTCATTCCCTGTCGCGAGTCGTCGCCACTTGGCTTATAACCAAAGCGTCGCATAATTATGATCTAACTCAACCATTGCAAACACCTGAAACAAATCAATACTCTCTCTGTATGTCAGTGTGCTTACCCCTCTCCCTCTCTGTCTGTCTGTCTCTCTCTCTCTCTGTCTCTATCTGTCTCTGTCTGTCCGTGTCTACCTCTGTCTGTTCATTTATGTCTCTGTCTGTCTCTTTAGTGTCTGTCTATCTCGCTCTCTGTATCTATAAATTATATTCTCTGTCTCTCTCTATGTCTCTCTGAGTCTGTCTGTGTATGTCTGTCTGTCTGTGTCTGTCTGTCTGTGTCTGTTTGTCTGTCTGTGTCTGTCTGTGTATGTCTGTGTTTGTGTCTGTCTGTGTCTGTCTGTCTGTCTGTCTGTGTCTGTCTGTCTGTGTCTGTTTGTCTGTCTATGTCTGTCTGTCAGTCTCTAAGGTCACATGCACTAGGCGACACCAATAACACACGATTTGGTGAAGTGATATAGTCGCTGTCCAAAGAACCAATCACTTTCCTCTTCACTCTCCTCCTCATCATGTGAAATATCTTTTCATTCACCACGGTGATTATAGTAGGGCCCTTAAGGACGCTTAGTTTGGGGGATAAGTTGGGTAGAAGACCAACTGGAAACGTATGGGGTATATAGAGTTATCTGTTGTTGGGAGGGGAAGATGGGCAGAATGAGTGGCAGAATTTCGATAAAGATCATAGTGTATTTATACTATAAATAACCTTCAGTGCTTTTGTTAAAGATTTGCGACCGGAGAAAGTAAATAGAATTTTTTTCAACTGATAACGAAAACAAACACACCTATATACATACACACACACACACACACACACACACACACACACACACACACACACACACACACACACACACACACACACACACACACGTTCACTGTATGGTTTTCTGTCTGTCTGCCTGCCTCTCTGTCTCAAGCATATAATTTATCTGCCTCTGTCTCTGTCTCTGTCACTGCATTTCTGCATATGTCTCTATCTCTGTATTCCTACATGTATATCTCTGTCTGTTTTTGTCTATGTCTCTATATATCTATGTCTTTGTGTCTGTCTTTGTCTCTTTCTCTCTCCCTCTCTCCCTGTCTCTTTCTGGTTGTCAATGGTTCGTCTCTCTTTCACTTTCTATTTGTCTCTTTCTTTCTTTGATTTGTTTGCCAGTTTGTCTCTCTCTCTCTCTGTCTGTGACTCTGCATATTATGTGTGTGTGTCTCTCTCTCTCTCTTTCTTTCTCTCTCTCTCTCTCTCTCTCTCTCTCTCTCTCTCTCTCTCTCTCTCTCTCTCTCTCTCTCTCTCTCTCTCTCTCTCTCTGATCAGAGCCCAGATGGCATTTGTATAGCGCCCGATTAACTCTGCACCACTATGACCGAAGCGAAACTGAATGCAGTCGTGACGTCATCCATCATCAATCATACACGCCCATCGCTAGAGGGTGTTTCCTTTCAAACTGAAACCCCCCCCATCATTCACCAGGGGGCGTACACATTCAAAGCGAGGCTGCTTCCATCACTAGTGGACGTGTCCTTTCAAAGCGAGGCTTGCAATTCCGAGAACCGGATGTTCATCCTTTCAACCAATAGCAATTGAGACACAGAGGCGCGAAACTAATTTTCTGCCTGCTCCTTGGAGCGGAAAGTTTATTACGGGGAAGGAAACCTTATTCATCCGGGGTTTTAGAAGATGGCGGACGACTTGCGTTCGATTTCGGTTAATGTGTGAGATGGTGACGCTGGAGGCGACCAATCCATGCGAGACGTCGATCGAATTAATCGGTTGGCGCTATACAAATTTGTTTAGGATGACATTAGTAACACTGGTCTTTACTTGTCTTGTTCCACAGTATGTACGCTTGTGTTTGTTTGGGGGTTTGTGTGTGTGTTTGTTTGTGTGTGTGTTTGTGTGTGCATGCGTGTTTGTGTTTGTGGGTTTACGGTTATGTGTGTGTGTGTGTTGGATAGATGGATGCATGGGGAGTGAATGGCATGCCAAAAACTAAGACATAGATACACGCATACGTACAAGCATATATATCTACATATATCTATATATATCTATATATACATGTATATACATAGTTTACATATTATACAGGATGGACAACAAAAAGACCCTTAAAGGTATTTTGACAAGATCTTGGCCAGAAGTAAGAATTTTCGAAATGAAATTTTACACGCTCAAAGACAATTCCAATTTACACTGAGACTGAACAGGGTGAACAGAGTGAACAGAGAGATCTTTGATTTTAAAGCGGAAAAATAAACGCCTCCTTACTCTTTGCGACTCTATAAGTCAAACCATCGATTTCTTCATTTTCTATAGCCTAGAGTCCTAGACTATATTCTGAATCACCGTTCGCATACCCACACACCACCCTCCTCCACATAAACCCCACCCCGCCCACCTATATCACGAGCCCTCCTTCCGTATACCGGTAAGTGGCTGGATGGAAACTCAGATAATTATAATTATCATCCATTATTATTATCTGTGAAAACAGTTCGACGAAGATTTTATCTGAATGGACGACGTGAGCGTTTGTCGCTTGACAAGACAGGAGTGCTCACTACGTTACCGCCTTTCTCAATTTTCCAGATTTAATTGAGATAATAATATGATCGAAGAGGCATATCTGTAAGGTAATCGAGAAGGTTATCGCGAAGGTAAAAGATAAATGAAGAAGCGGTTAAAATTAGGTAAACGAGAAGGTAACAGATAAAATGCAATTTAGGTCAAAACAGAGATAATCTAGAAGGTAATCGAGAAGGTATATTCTGAATCACCGTTCGCATACCCACACAATATAAGAAGGTAATCGTGCGACCTGGTGGCGGACCGGTAACGCGTCCGCTCACAGAGCGGAAGGTTGCGGGTTCAAATCCGGGTAACGACCTTGGGCAAGTTGTTCACGCACACGTGCCTCTGTCACCAAGCAGTATAATTTGGTACCGGCGTAAGCTGGGAAGTAAACGGCAAGTCCTGGGAAATCACTGGCCCCGTGCCCAGGACCTTGGGATTCGTCCATTGCCGGCTCAAGGGCTTAGGAAAGGAGATGAGCGCCTCGCCAATGGGCCTGCGGCCCAGGGATGACTTAAACTTTTTTTAATCGAGAAGATGATCGATGAGATACTGGAGAAGATAAATGAATTATTGATATTCGAGAAGATAATCCAAAAGATTATAATAATGGAAATAATTATATAAACAAAATGATAATCTAGAAGGAAAACTACAAACTATCGGAGTAGTGAGAAATGAACGGTGATGAAGAAGGTAGTGGATAGGGTAATGGAGAGAAGGCAATCGGGAAGGTAATGGAGAGAAGGTAACGGAGAAGGTAATGGAAAAGGTAATGGAGAAGGTAATGGAGATAAGGTAATGAAGAGAAAATAATAGTGGAGAAGGTAATGGAAAAGGTAATGGAGAAGGTCATAGAGAAGGTAATGGAAAAGGTAATGGAGAAAGGTATTGGAGAGAAGGTAATGGAGAGAAGGTAATGGAGAGAAGGTAACGGAGAATGCAGCAGAGAAGAGATACTGCCAAGTACGAGTGCCATGCATGAGCAAAGATTCAGTCTTGATGAAGTGGTTGGGCGTGAAGCAGAGAGATGGAGAGAGAGAGACAGACAGACAAACAGACAGACAGACAGACAGACAGACAGAGAGGAGAGGAGAGAGAAAAGAGAGTGTTTGTGCAGCGGCGCACCAGCGATTATTGCGAATCTAATTGAAAGGAATTATTTTTCTATTCCGCGCAATCGCCAAATTGATTTCTGGGTAGAAAAACAAGATGGCCGGAGGCGGAAGCGGCAGCAGCAGCGCTGTATGCGGTGAAAACAGGAAGCATTGGTAATCATAATCAATGCAGCTCTGTGTGTTTATTTTTGTGTGTTTATTTGTGTGTGTGTGTTGTTGTTTTTTGTGTTTGTGTGTGTGTGTGCTGTGTGTGTGCTGGTGTGTGCTGTGTGTGTGTGTGTGTCTGTGTGTATATGTATGCATATGTTGTGTGTGTGTGTGTGTGTGTGTGCTGGTGTGTGCTGTGTGTGTTTGTGTGTGTGTGCTGGTGTGTGCTGTGTGTGTGTGTGTGTGTGTGTGTGACTGAGTGTATATGTATGCATATGTTTTGTGTGTGTGTGTGTGCTGTGTGTGTGCTGGTGTGTGCTGTGTGTGTGTGCTGGTTTGTGCTGTGTGTGTGTGTGTGTGACTGTGTGTATATGTATGCATATGTTTTGTGTGTGTGTGTGTGTGTACTGTGTGTGTGTGTGTACTGTGTGTGTGTGTGTGTGTGTGTGTGTGTGTTGTTTGTATGTTGTTTTGTGTTGTGTGTGTGTGTGTGGGTCCAGCTGATGCTGGCTTGCATCTTCTGAGTATAATAATGGTGATGATGTAATTGAAATCGTTAATTCCAGATTAATATGAATTGCTGTTCGGAAGAAGAATTAAGTGCTGGCAGTTATAATTATTCCTATAGGTTTGGTCATTGTGCGAATCAGAGTAATCGTAATCGTTATCATAGGCGTAGGATACGGGGGTCCAGATGGGGCAAATGCCTCCCCCTTCCAAATTTCGGGCAAGTCTGGTTTTCGGGCAAGCAGACCCGGAAAAATAAAAAAAATCTATATAAACTTTCCGGGCAATTTCGACCAGACGACTAAAAAAAAGGTCGTCAGATTTTTCGAACAGAAGTTAACTTTTGCCCTACCCCCCACTTCTCGAATGTCCCCTACGCCTATGATCGTTATCGTTATCTCCAATTGAGTTTCTAAATCGTCGCTGGAAAGCCAAGCGAGATTGACTTGCTTATCTACTTAATTTCTTTCTTATTTACATAAAATCTTCTGCACGTCTTTTTGAACCCGCTGAACCTATATATCCAGTCAATAATTATTATCAACTCCATAATAATTTTTTTTCTTGTAGGCCTAATAACCATTATTATTTATAATAACGTTCGTTTCATCGTTCGCTAGATGGCCTGCGACTTGAATTTCTTTAGCGCTATATTATCTTGAGTTTCACTCGTCC
>OX243820.1:38087483-38095560 GCA_945859605.1 Lumbricus rubellus
AGTAGCCGTTGTTAAGTTGACAGAGTTGTACCATGCGGTACGGTTGCCTGAATGTGATGCTCGTTCAATGCATTTGTTGTCAATGTTTCACATGACTTTCGTGTGTCAATGTTATCGCATAAAAATAACATGTTCGTCAGCATTGTCCAGCGAATTTGAAATAAACTGTCAATGTTTAATATGGTCAAATTCAAGTGTTAGTTCAATTAAATAATCTGTAATTTACCATTTAAAGGGTGTCTTATGACTCTACAATTATTGCTATGCTGTCCCGATCCTATTGCTACTGTAACAGTAATTGTGGGCTTTCCGGTGCTCGCAGAGCTGGCCGTGCCAGTCCCAAGCCTGATGAAGGAGGAGGTTGACAGCAAATGATCGCTCAGCATTTTTGCTTTCACATAGTGTTGTAAAACTGAGACTACCACTACTAGTCAATGCTTTGCATCAAATACAGTTTTCTAGATTTACGTTCCTTTCAAATAATTAATTATTATTCGTTATTCGTTATGACATTCTGAACACTTATGAATATAATGTCAAATTTCGTCTACAGTTAATTAGAGCTACATGTACGTCTCCAGAAAACGCCTTGGACTAAACGCAGCTTGGAGAAGTGCGCAGGACCGTAGTGGTTGGCGGAGAATTGTGGAGACGGCTACGCTCCGGAGTGGGGCTCGCCCTTGATGATGATGATGATGATGATGATGTACGTCTCGGTTCGAGTGCAAGAATGAGATCGCAACGACACCTTTTTAACGCTTTCACAATGGATTATATATTCTCACACAATATAACGTGTGTAAGTTGGACTCCATGAAGTAGCTAAGCTTAACATAAGATAACGTAAACACATTAACACGAGCTGACATGCATGAGAGAAAGAAGTCTGTTGGTTGGAGTGGAGGCCTTGCAACGTGGAGAGCACGGGTTCGATTCTCTAAAAGCAGATTGAGTTTTTGTTTCCTGAATTTATGCTGGAAGACTGTTCCAGGCGCGTGGGCCAGCGACTCGAAAGGCACAAACATTAGGTGGCTAAACATTGCCTTGAGGTAGGCCTAGATTCGAACCTAATTTGATAGTCAGATGGAATTCTTTTTCCAATTCAGTTTCATCGGTAGGCTACACTTGCCTTCTGAATAACTTGCAGAAACTTTTCTTAACAATCCGACAGCTTCTATCTCGATTGCAATTGATTCCAGATTTCCACGACTTTTATTCTACAGTAATAATTAAATTTTGCAAATGACCGCGTTGCAATGGCCAATCATAATGCTCGAAATTGGACTGATTAGTCAGCAATATAAATGAGGTCACGCAATGCAAAGCGTCGAACGCACTCACAACAGCCGCCGCAAGTAAGTATGTAAATCAAAGTAATGTAAAATCGTAAATCAAAGTAATGTATATTGTAAATCAAAGTAATGTATAATGTATAATGTAAAGTAATGTATAATGTAAATCAAAGTAATGTATAATGTATAATGTAAAGTAATGTATAATGTAAATCAAAGTAATGTATAATGTATAATGTAAAGTAATGTATAATGTAAATCAAAGTAATGTATAATGTAATGTAAAGTAATGTATCTTGGGTAAATAAAACAAACGGTCTCGTGATGGAGTCCAGAGTCATACTCACCGATCCACCGATCGACAAGCTCGTTCTGTTTGAAATGGGGGACCAGAGGGCTGAGAGGGGCCTGAGGGATACGAGGCGGCAGCGCTTTGGATAGCGCACTGGCGTGGAGAACAGCATACACGAGTTCGAGCCACGTAGGGCGGACGTGCTTTGTATAATTATGCTGCTATTAGCGCCGTGTATTGCAGGCTGTTAGTATAGTTAAGATTTATGTCTTCTGTCAATATTTTGCGTTTCAATTGCATAACTGTATACGGTAGGCCTATATGCTGTAACGGTGTAACCGGTTGAGGTCTCGGTTGAGGTCTGTCATACGGCTTGTTTAAGAAAGGATATTTTTAAAGCAAGTATTGAAAAAACAAAAATTCTTTGAAAATGGACACCTTTTTAACGTTTCAACAAGTAGTTTATAATTGCTAAGAACAGGAGAAACGATGAATAAATCCTTCAAGACGTTAAACTTCAGTCATGACTCGGTGAGAGGAAACACCGAGGGGTTGGCTGCAATTACGTGATGCAGCGCCCCTACCGACTGCATGATATTCGGAGTGAGGCGCCTCTAGCTAGTGCAGTAGTTCCCTACTTTTTTACTGTAGGGCCACTTCTTCTCACTTGGAGGACACGAGGGCCACTTTTCATAGTTGACGGACATTAGGGGGCCACAAGGCTAAAGTTTAATTAACTAAAAGCATATAAAATTGTTATAATTGATTCAAAATAGAATGTTTGACATTATTTATGGACCTCAAAATAAAATGATTTCAATTTAAAATAATGATGGGTTTTTTACTGTCCAAAGTAGCCATTCTTTTAATATATTTTTGTTAATTCTTTGAGAGATGAGGGCCAAATTTTGAGGTTTGGCGGGCCATGGGTTTGGAAACGCTGAGCTATAATAGTGCATGCGATATCACCATACAACGCCTCTATTTAGCGCCCGTTTGAAGACAATACGTCATCATTCAACTTTTCCATGTGAGGAATGCCTGTTACAGTAGGCAGTCCATCCATACAGCGGTCTTCCAGAAGAATAAAGGTCATTTAACGGAGCAAACGAACCAACATAATTATTCTAAGTTTCTGTTGAATGTGCCCTTTTCTAATCATAATTACTTAAACACCGCGATTTTCAGTAAACAAATTCAAATAAATTAAGCACCGATTAGATTTCACACATTAAAGAAGTCGTAGATCAAGCATCAGATAGATCAGACACTGCAGACGCACATAAAATGTTAAAATGCCTTCTTTACTTCAAATTTCTAAGCAACGACCATGTTTTACATCATTCTTTATTTTCAGTGCACATGCAAATCTGATGAAAATATAAATAATATTATAACAGTGATAATAATTTAGAGTTTTAGACAATTAGACTACAGAGTGGGTGTTTGAGAATATTTATGCCTATCATTAATTTTCTTATTATTTTATTTTATTTTTATTTTCTTATTAATAACATGAAGGAGAAAATCGTGAGGTGTGAATTTGTCTGTTACGCTAATAATGCTAGTTAGACTCATTTCGTGTCGGTAGATGGCGATGTTAAAATCATATTCGTTATTAGGATCGTAATACCTGATTGGAGTCCAATTCTTTCGTTCAACATGCGATCCACGGGCATTGGATGATTTTCAAATTTAATTAGCCATCTTAGGACGAGCAAACATCCAGTAGTGATAGGACAATAATAATAGTGGTAGTTGTTAATGTTGTTGTTGCTGCTGCTGTTGTTGTTGTTGTTGTTGTGGTGGTGGTGGTGGTGGTGGTGGTGGTGGTGGTGGTGGTGGTGGTGGTGGTGGTGGTGGTGGTGGTGGTGGTGGTGGTGGTGGTGGTGGTGGTGGTGGTGGTGGTGGTGGTGGTGGTGGTGGTGGTGGTGGTAGTGGTGGTGGTGGTGGTGGTGGTGGTGGTGGTGGTGGTGGTGGTGGTGGTGGTGGTGGTGGTGGTGGTGGTGGTGGTGGTGGTGGTGGTGGTGGTGGTGGTGGTGGTGGTGGTGGTGGTGGTGGTGGTGGTGGTGGTGGTGGTGGTGGTGGTGGTGGTGGTGGTGGTGGTGGTGGTGGTGGTATAGTGTACTAGTCGTAGTATTATTCACAAAATATTAACTATAAAATATAAAATTATAATTTAAAAAATAATAATAACAATAATAGCAGCAATAATAATGATAATAACAATAATAATAATAATAATAATAATAATAATAATAATAATAATAATAATAATAATAATAATAATAATAATAATAATAATAATAATAATAATAATAATAATAATAATAATAATCCGGGCAGGATCGCCAGACACGCCGTCCTGAACGGCCTGATTAGTCGCAGTCTGACTCGTGCCGGCGTCCCCAACATTAAAGAGCCATCCGGTTTGCTGAGGTCGGACGGAAAGCGTCCCGATGGGATGACTCTAATTCCTTGGAGCGGAGGCCGTAGTCTCGTCTGGGATGTCACAGTGACGGACACCGTGGCTCCATCTTACCTTAGCTCAACATCGAGCGCAGCTGGAGCGGCGGCTGAGCTGGCTGCCACCAGAAAGAATGCGAAGTACAGTGAACTGTCCAAAACCTACTTATTTGTGCCGCTGGCCTTCGAGACCCTTGGTCCAATCAACGAAAGCGGTCTTGTTTTCCTCAAAGATTTAGGTAGGCGTATTTCCGAATTTTCAAGGGAGTCTAGAGAAACTTGCTTTCTCTTCCAGCGTTTGTCGATTTCAATCCAGCGCTTTAATGCCGTGGCCTTCCGAGGCTCTTTCTGTTCAAACCCTGAAGACGAGGCCTGACTAATTCCGGACCCATCTGTTGTATAAAAATAACTAATTTTGTCTCATAATAATAATAATAAATAATAATAATAATAATAATAATAATAATAATAATAATAATAATAATAATAATAATAATAATAATAATAATAATAATAATAATAATAAAAGGCGATCCTTTGTGTCATCCGGAGTTCTGCCTTGTCTTACAACAGTTTTTGGTCAAACTACCAAGGCACCTTGTCTGGTTTTCCTGGAGCTATGGACCGGCCACTCTAAGCAAACTGAAATTGATCTGTTAAAACTAAACCAAAGCCTAATAATAATAATAATAATAATAATAATAATAATAATAATAATAATAATAATAATAATAATAATAATAATAATAATAATAATAATAATAATAATAATAATAATAATAATAATAATAATAATAATAATAATAATAATAATAATAATAATAATAATAATAATAATAAGGAGGGTTGGATCGCTGGCTTCTTCTGCCTATATGGCATCAGCTGCGACAACCCTTGCACTCCAGTCAGCCATTCTTGACCTCAGCTCAGCGGCGTCTGATCCGCATTTGGGTGATATCTTGATGGCTCGTAGGGATACACTTCCATCGTGTGTCGACCCGTTGCCGGCTAAACAGGCAACATGGGACAAGCCAGTAATCGATGCGGATAAGTCGGCAGTTTGGGGTTACAGCATCAACCCAATTGACCGAGCGCGCTTGCTGGAAGTGAGCTCCCCTCACTCCGGTGACTGGTTGATAGCCCTTCCAATCCCATCGTGCGGCCTCTGTCTCAGCAACGAGGCAGTGCGCGTGGCAGTTGGTCTTCGGTTGGGTCTGAGTCTCTGCAGCCCACATCAATGTGGCTGCGGTGCTCTGGTGGGCCCCGATGGCCAACACGGTCTTGCATGTAGATTGGCTTTTGGGCGGTCCCTTCGTCATCATGCCATCAATGATATAGTCTGGCGGGCGTTGCAGAGAGCCGATGTCCCAAGTTGTAAAGAGCCGTCTGGTCTATCTCGTGTAGACGGCAAGAGACCTGATGGGGCCACACTGATCCCCTGGGCCGCAGGCAAGCATCTGGCCTGGGACGCCACGGTGGTACACACCTGCGCGGCATCCTACATCACTCACACTGCAAATGTGGCGGGATCCGCTGCGGAACAAGCCGCCGTACGAAAGATCGAGAAGTACGTGGGGCTGCCATCTTCACACCTCTTTCTTCCCATTGCCCTGGAAACACTGGGCCCCATCAACTCTGCCGGGCTCAGTTTCATCCGCGAGGTTGGCCAACGTCTCTCCGTCATTTCTGGTGAGTCGCGGGAGGTGACATTTTTGTTCCAGCGCCTTTCTATCTGTATCCAGCGCTACAACGCCATAGCATTTCGTGGCACTTTTAATACTGTTGCAGAGGACGAGGCCTGATTTTCTAAACACACAAAAACAGCTCCAAGCATAATTTCTGTAAATCCCGAGGGATCCTAGGTACCTCGGGTAAAAAAAAAAAAAAAATAAAAAAAAATAATAATAATAATAATAATAATAATAATAACAATAATAATAATAATAATAATAATAATAATAATAATAATAATAATAATAATAATAATAATAATAATAAATAATAATAACAATAATAGTAATAATAATAATAATAATAATAATAATAATAATAATAATAATAATAATAATAATAATAATAATAATAATAATAATAATAATAATAATAATAATAATAATAATAATAACAACAGTAATAACAGCAAATAATGCTGCTGATTTAACGCCTGCACAACTGAGTTAAACGAAATGGCTTCGTATAAGAGCTACGAGCAATTAAGACATTGATTTTAACCAGTAGGCCCTCTACTGTTGTGTCACGATGCGAGTTTAAATGCCATAGTTCTATTTCGGTTTGCAGTTTGAAAATTGGACTTCAATTGAATTCTTACTCTACCTGATGCTGTTTTCAAATCCATTTGGATTCTTACTTTAACAATGTAATTTGAATTCTTACTCTGCTTGCTGTTGTTTGTCCAATATGTTTGAATTCTTATTCTAACCAATGTTACTTTCTCTATCTATTCGATTTTTCACATTTTTCTTCATGATAATTATGCTCATTTAATTTACATGCTATGCTCATTTAATTTACATGCTATGCTAGGCTGAATAGCATAGCATGTTATTTCTTCTTCTTTTATTCGTTGTCGTTTGATATGCTATTATACTTGAGACCAA
The DNA here is from genome assembly GCA_945859605.1 of Lumbricus rubellus. Lineage (NCBI taxonomy): Eukaryota > Metazoa > Annelida > Clitellata > Crassiclitellata > Lumbricidae > Lumbricus > Lumbricus rubellus. The sequence goes on from OX243820.1 coordinate 38,094,152, forward strand.
CTTACTTACTTACTAAGACTTATCGCTCTGCAGTACGAAACGAGACCGGTAACTATTAGCAACGTTACAAGGCCAGCGGTTGTCAAGACGACGAGATAGATCGGCGACAGCAGGTCCGCCATCTTGGTTTCGTTGCTATGACGACTCGACTGTCGTTTGTCGTTCGTCAGAGAGTTTGAGACGAGGCGAACCCCTTTCGATATGACGTCAGAGTTGGAGAGGGGTTTCCTCTGGTGGGGGTGGGGGTGGGAGTGGGGGTGGGCATCGTCGTGGGGTCCGCTCAGGCGCCGCGTTCCAGAGTAAATGGTTCCACTTGGACAGATCCAGTCTTCGAGGCTTTTGGCACCGGATTTCTCACCTGTACAGGTAACAAACAGAGTGGTTAAACTGCTGCCAGGTAAGGCGTTTAATACAGGTGAAAAGAATATTATTGAAACATTGTGTAGACGGTGGGGTAGAGTGATATTATTGTGGTCAGACTCAGATTTAGGTTATGTAAGGAAGACGATTGCTATGCTATGACGGACTGCTTTGCCTGTGGAATGGTGTGCTATGCTACAAGGAGTTATGCTAAAATATTCTAGCAAGTGTGCCTTTTATACAACAACATGAGATGCCATGATGGACAATAATAATTGTATGATTATGCTGTGATCTGCTACGCAATGACGTGCTATGCCATGCTATACTGCGATATGGTGTGTTATACGACGCTATTCTACGTCTATGCTATGCCGCTGCGACTGACTGTATACCATATACATGTAGCTATACTGTGTTCTGCTTTGCTATAAGCCATGCAATGCTATACGGCTTGCAATGCTAAGTAATGCAATGCCAGGTTTTGATATGCTATAAGCCATGCGCTGCTGATAATGCGAGGCTAGTATACATGTATGCCAAGCTATGATATAATATTATGTGCTATGTTAAGCTTACCGAGTATAGCGGTGAACGAGTAGTGTCTACATGCGTTCCTATCCGCCGGTGCTTGATTGAACCGAACATTGACCCCAACTGAGAGGAGGTTCGATTGGTTGAAGGCTGCGTATAGGTGGCGCTGCTGTTCGAAGGCGCACGGAACAGACGACCAAGCAATGGGATTGAACTTAGGAAAAAAGAGACCAAGGACATCACCCTGACGAAATCGAATCGAACTGGATTCGTCCTTGAGGGTGACTTCCTGGAAGCGCAGTTCAGATGGAAGAAACGTCGTCTGACCGATTAACGTGTAGATCCGATCGTCCAAGGATCGTGGACGCCAGACCTTAATTAATAAATAAATGGTTTATTTAGACGAGATTTACATTTAAATGATTTCATGTTAAATATAACTAAATATGCAATTCTCTTTTGTTAACCTAGCTTCAATGTGTATTTGTGAACTCGATGTAAGGAGGGCATTTCAA
>OX243820.1:38095760-38123260 GCA_945859605.1 Lumbricus rubellus
ACCAATTTGCTATGAATGGAAAATAATCGCTTTGAATATGTCTATCTGTCTCGCTGTCTCTTTCTATGTCTCTCTGTCTCTGCCTCTGTCTCTGATTCTCTGTCTGTCTGCCTGTCTGTCTCTTTCTCTCTTTATATAGTTATATATACATGTATATACATAATATAGGTTATATGAGTGTAATATATAGGTATATATATATAAATGCATTGCATATATATATTATATATATAAATATATTTAAATTGGAGCAGAATCGGCGATTTATGTTCAATGGCGCCATCCAGTCCAACATTATTCCCGATGACGTACACAACTACACACACATATACACATACACACATACACACACATACATACATGTAATCTCGTTACTGACCAAAATCACGCCAACCATTATTCACTCGCAATACACCGACACACACACACACACACACACACACACACACACACACACACACACACACACACACACACAGGCAGACGGAGAGAGACAGAACGAATCCACTTATATACACATAGAGACAGAGGCAAGCAAACGTACACATACAGTGACAGACATACAGAGACATATAATGTCATATTTACACACACATGCAGGCAGACGGATAGACAGTATAGAATCCACCGATATACACAATACAAACAGAGGCAAACAAACGTACACACACAGACACAGACACGCACATAGGCAAACGAAGTACACACACACACACACACACACACACACACACAGTGACAGACATACAGAGACACACAGGTAGACGGATAGACAGTAGGAATCCATGTGCACCGATACACACATACAGACAGAGGCAAACACCCACACAGACACACGCACAGAGACAAACAAACGCACACACACACACAAACACACAAACACACAGGTGTAGACGGATACCGATACACACAGACAACCAGAGAACCAAACAAACACCCACAAACACAGAGGCAGACAGGCAGACAGACAGAGACATAGACAGACGGTCCCTGGTCAGCCGTGTCGATTGAAAGTCTTGCGTGAGTGATGTCCTCCTCCATGCAGTTGTTGTGGCCCCATCGTCATCGCCATCTGAGCAAATGCTTTCTAGCGACCCCTTGCGAGCAGTGACGACGACGACGACGGTTATACGTGGAAGCGGAGCGGCGTTTGGTGATAGCGGACTGGTAGCGCCCCTGGCGGTGAGGAACGACGAGGCTTGAGAGGGGTGAGAGTGGGGGTTGGGGTTTGGGGTGGGGTTTGGGGTGGGTGGGGTTTGGGGTGGGGTGGGGTTTGGGGTGGGGTTTGGGGTAGGGTGGGGTTTGGGGTTGGTGGGGTTTCGAGTGGAGGGGGGTGGGGTGTGCCTGGGTTGGTGAGCCGTGACTATTTGATCTGACGAACGGATGGTGGTTGATATTCAGATGGGACAGATCGCGTCATGTCATGCGCAGTCACGATCGTCAGATCTCTTCTCTCTGTCTCTGTCTCTGTCTCTCTCTCTGTCTCCGTCTCTGTCTCTGTCTCTCTGTCTCTCTCTGTCTCCGTCTCTGTCTCTGTCTCTCTGTCTCTCTGTCTCTCTCTCTCACACACGCTGTCTCTGTCTGTCTCTGTCTGTCTCTGTCTGTCTCTGTCTGTCTCTGTCTGTCTGACTCTCACGCTCACTCTATGTTTCTATGTTTCTCGCTCTTCCTTCTGTTTCTCTGTCTATTTATTTATCCACATCTCTCTCTGCTTCTGCTTCTCCCTGTCTATGTCTCTCTCTGTCTCTCTGTCTCTCTGTCTCTCTCTCTCACACACGCTGTCTCTGTCTGTCTCTGTCTATCTCTGTCTGTCTCTGTCTGTCTCTGTCTGTCTCTGTCTGTCTCTGTCTGTCTCTGTCTGTCTCTGTCTGTCTCTGTCTGTCTCTGTCTGTCTCTGTCTGTCTCTGTCTGTCTCTGTCTGTCTCTGTCTATCTCTGTCTGTCTCTGTCTGTCTCTGTCTGTCTCTGTCTGTCTCTGTCTGTCTCTGTCTGTCTCTGTCTGTCTCTGTCTGTCTCTGTCTGTCTGACTCTCACGCTCACTCTATGTTTCTATGTTTCTCGCTCTTCCTTCTGTTTCTCTGTCTATTTATTTATCCACATCTCTCTCTGCTTCTGCTTCTCCCTGTCTATGTCTCTCTCTGTCTCTCTGTCTCTGTCTCTGTCTATGTTTCTGTCTTTGTCTGTCTCTCACTCTCTCATTTGTTATTTTTTTCTGTCTTTGTCACTGTATTTTGCCTATTTCTCTTCTCTCACTGTCTGTCTGTCTGTCTGTCTGTCTGTCTCTCTCTCTCTCTCTCTTCTCTCTTGCTCGTTTAGGCACACCAACAACAACAACAACAACAACAACATCTATAGCAATGTGTCTAATTACCAACGGATAGAAAGACATAGTCAGACAGATTGACAGACTGATGTAAGCACGGTCAAGCAGACAGAACGACTGACAAACAAATACATGTATACTCTTAGTATTGCTGTTGTCCGTGTACCTGTCTCTGTCCATCACCTTCTCTGTGTCTCTGTTTATCGTCCTATCTGTCACTTGTTTCAATTTGTCTGTGGACGTCGCGCAACATAAAAGTTTAATTAGCGACTTATGAAAGAACAGACAAAGACAGAGTAGGACTCAATGAGACAGGCAGACATACACAAGCCGACAAACGCTGAGACGGGCAGCAATAGACAAGACACTGGCTGAACGACGACATAATGAGAGAAAGACAGACAGACAGACAGACAGAGACAGACAGAGAGAAGACGACAGAGACAGAGATAGAGACAAAGAGACAGACAGAGAGAGACAGAGAAAGAGAGGGGCGGATGCACGAAAACAGGCAGGCATAGATATAGAGACACTTGGGAGGAGGTAGCGTGGATGGAAGACGATACATAATGATATTGGAAGCGAATGTTGTCGACTCTCAGATTCATTCATTCATTCATTCATTCATTCATTCATTCATTCATTCATTCATTCATTCATTCATTCATTCATTCATTCATTCATTCATTCATTCATTCATTCATTCATTCATTCATTCATTCATTCATTCATTCATTCATTCATTCATTCATTCATTCATTCATTCATTCATTCATTCATTCATTCATTCATTCATTACACTAGCTTCTTTGTATACATGTATATAAGCGAAGTATATATTGCATAATTGAACCCAACTCATCCTTCTCGTCCCCCATTCCACCCCTTCCTCCTTATCCTTCTCCTCCTCCTCCTTCTCCTCTTCCTCCTCGTCTTCATTATCCTTCTCCTCATACTACTCTTCCTTCTCTTTCTTCTCTTCTTCATCTTCCTCTTCTAGCTGTGACCACAAGCACAGTAACTCAAACCGTTATTATAACCGCCATGGCTAAGACCGCAATTGCCACCTACGACCCTACAGCATTATGACGGATAGAATGAGTGAGACAGAGACAGTGAGAGACAAAGAAGCAGAGCGGCAAAAACACAGACAAGCAGAGACGGAGACAGCAAAAGAGACAAGTACACACATACACACACAAAGATACAGACAGACAGACAGAAAGAGACTCACACACACCGACACACACCCTGCCATGAAAACGCGCAATTTCAATTATCATCATCGAGCTGCATCACAGCAAGAAGCATCTCCACTTCGCACCATCCTCTGCAACCGCATTATCCATCCCTCCGCATCACCGACCGCAAACAAAGGGTGTCCGAGAAAAGCCACTTACCGAGGACACCCCCCCCCCCACCCCGATGTCCGTCAACAAATTATGTCGAAGAAACACTACGATATAATTATCCCAACGTTAAACTGAATAACAGCCAAGCAGGAGAACCGTCGTCCAACTCACTCCGAGAGCCAGTAATAGGTATTGTATTGTATCGTATTGTATTGTATTGTATTGCATTGCATTGTATTGTTTTGTATTGTATTGCGTTGTATTGCATTGCATTGTATTGTTTTGTATTGTATTGTAATGTATTGCATTGTATTGTATTGTATTGTGTTGTATTGTATTGTAATGTATTGCATTGTATTGTATTGTATTGTGTTGTATTGTACTGCATTGTATTGTGTTGTATTGCATTGCATTGTATTGTATTGCATTGCATTGCATTGTACGAAGGTATGAAGTGTTAGCGACTTCATTTCCTTAAGCTCGGCATACATGAGGTCTGTTGGCCAGTCCTCTCCTTCGCCGTCTCACCTTCCAACCGACAGTGTACGGCCGATGTACTCGTCATAGTTGAGTTGGATACAAGTGGCAAAGATTGAGCAGGTATACCTGAATGCATAATTATTCTGCCATGGTGAGGCTCTGAACCAACCCACGAACTCACGACTGATAGTATTATAGCACAGGACGCTCTAACCACTGCGCTACACTGTGCACACCGAACATCTATATTTATATGTAGCCATCTGATATAGATATTCTAATGTTGGGTGTTCATATATATAGACTACATATATGCATATATTATATATTATATTATATATATATATATATATATATATATATATATATATATAATTATGTATATAATTATGAGATCGTTGTTTTTTTTATGAAGAGCTGCGTTTACCGTTTATAAGCTCGGCAAAGTAAGCACGGATATTAAATATATTGACAGGGATTATTCGCTATATATAAAAATTATATAACATATACAATGTCATGTATAATTATATACATGTATATTACATATTATATATATATATACTCTGGTCCAAAGATGCGACTGGCTTACCCGCTTACTTGCTCACTTGAGGCCACACCAAAACATCATCGTCGTCGTCATCATCATCGTCATCAACAGTAGCAGCAACAACAACATTATCACCTGCATCCTCTTTATAACATTACGCGAGTTCAGTATAGTCTCTCGCTCATCAAATATTGACGACAATGGAAGACAAAGTACAAAGTAGGTCATCGATAGTTATAAAGCGATTTTGTGCTATGAAAAGATGCTTTATGGACTTTCATCGTCATTATAGTCGTCATCGTCATCATCATCATCGTCGTCGTCATCGTCATCTTCGTTGTCATCATCATCATCGTCGTCGTCATCATCATCATCATCACCATCATCATCGTCGTCGTCAATGTCATCGTCATAATCGTCATCACCGTCACCATGCATGTATGTATGTGTGTATGTCTGTCTGTATTTGTGTCCGTCTTCGTATGTGTGTGTCTGTCTGTCTGTTTGTCTCTCTGCATCTCTCTCTCTCCGGCAAATGCTCGCGTATATATACCTCCGTCGTTTCTACCTGACCTCGTTTCCATGACAACGCCGCACAGCTGCTGCCGCTAGTTACCATGACGACAGCTGCAGAATGGATGAGCCAATTAGCGGAGGGATATATATATATGCATATTAAATATATATATATATATATATATATATATATATATATATATATATATATATATATATTGCTGACGCATCAGTTTAACTCTTTGTGTATGGCAGACGACAGACGACAGGAATTTATCAAACTATATACCTAAGATAGAATGTGGCAATATAATATATAATAGATATATTATTATGTATAGGCCTACATAAACATAACATATGTGTGTGTACATAGATGTAATATATATGCATATAATATTTTATTTATATATATATATATATATATATATATATATATATATATATATATATATATGAAATCGTCGTTTCATTCATTCAATTGTTTTGCACTGCACTGCCCCGCAATTTGACGGAATCCAGTTTATTGTAATGTGTTTGGATTATTGTAATGTGTTTGGATTATTGTATTGTGTTTGGATTATTGTAATGTGTTTGGATTATTGTATTGTGTTTGGATTATTGTATTGTGTTTGGATTATTGTATTGTATTTCGATTATTGTATTGTGTTTCGATTATTGTATTGTGTTTCGATTATTGTATTGTGTCTCGATTATTGTATTGTGTCTCGATTATTGTAATGTGTTTCGATTATTGTATTGTGTTTCGATTATTGTATTGTGTTTCGATTATTGTATTGTGTTTGGATTATTGTATTGTGTCTCGATTATTGTATTGTGTTTCGATAATTGTATTGTGTGTCGATTATTGTATTGTGTTTGGATTATTGTATTGTATTTCGATTATGGTATTGTGTCTCGATTATTGTATTGTGTTTGGATTATTGTATTGTGTTTGGATAATTGTATTGTATTTCGATTATTGTATTGTGTTTCGATTATTGTATTGTGTTTCGATTATTGTATTGTGTTTCGATTATTGTATTGTGTCTCGATTATTGTATTGTGTTTGGATTATTGTAATGTGTTTGGATTATTGTATTGTGTTTGGATTATTGTATTGTGTTTGGATTATTGTATTGTGTTTCGATTATTGTATTGTATTTCGATTTTTGTATTGTGTTTCGATTATTGTATTGTGTTTCGATTATTGTATTGTGTTTCGATTATTGTATTGTGTCTCGATTATTGTATTGTGTTTGGATTATTGTAATGTGTTTGGATTATTGTATTGTGTTTGGATTATTGTAATGTGTTTGGATTATTGTATTGTGTTTGGATTATTGTATTGTGTTTGGATTATTGTATTGTGTTTCGATTATTGTAGCCTATTGTGTTTGGATTATTGTATTGTGTTTCGATTATTGTATTGTGTTTCGATTATCGTATTATTTTTCAATAATTATTATTGTATTGTGTATATTCAGTGAAATCTTTGCAGACGAAGAGAGAAATGACGTCACCGAACAGTTTTGCATCTATTAGAAATAATAATAAGATAATGTAGCAGAATATTAGGCTACATTTAGTCACATTATCAGGCCCGGATTAACCCCTCGGGGGGCCCGCCGCCATATTTTCAGGGGGGCCCTAATTTACCATTACCTTCCGTCACCACTCTCCACAGGCCCATTCGTGTCTCTTATTGACTAATTAGATGTAGCTTAATGAAATACCAAAACATATTTTAAATTACACCTTATAAACGTCAATTCAATAGATTATAATTATTGTTCAGTTTAGTGGTTTAAATCCTATGATTATACCAATTATGGTTCACATTTTTCTGCTCTTGGCAGTGACAAACTGGTCAAGAGTGTCCTCAAAGGAAACTGTAGGCCTATTTAAGTGATCACTCTCAACGTTAAGAAGCCTGTTGCAATAATGACATTGCATCTATATTCAGTATATTGCAGTGTGAGGATTGTCGATAAAAGACGGCGGATTCGATCCATGTAAAGTTGACTATTTTGTCTGCATTTTTGGAGATCAGCAACAAGAACAACAACAACAGCAGCAACAACAACAACAACAATAATAATAAATTGGATTTGGGGAAACTACTATAAAAATGCAGAAATGCTGCATGATACATAAAACTTTAGGTCTACAAATTGTGCAAAGGAATTTAAAAGTGAACAAGAGGTAATGCTCAGGATAGGCAAAAATTAATGTAAGAGTGTTGAGACAAACAAATAGCAGGGAAGTCGTAATATTAATGATCTGCAGCGCATATATACCTTTATATAGGCCTGCGTACATGATCCGATTGACCCAGGAGAGCGCGCCCTCTTCTCGCACCAGCTGATGCAGATGTTTCTTACGGTTTGCTCGTCATCACAAACGCCGACATTTCCGGTATCGGAATTTTTACGCATTGATGTTGAGAAACCAAACTGAATATAGAAGGCTCATCTTCTTAACCACCTCGACAACTTACATTTATTATAGGCCTCAAATTTCTCCTCCGTCAAGCGCATACTGACGATGAGGCCATTATAAGACTTATCCACCGCTCTTCGTATGTCCATGCCCTTCGTTTCTAGGTCCTCCATCACGTTCTTCATCCGTGTGTTTTTTGGTCTTCCTCTGCTTCTTTCCCCTCTGTTTGTCCATATAGCACTGTCGCTGGTAGTCTTTTCTCCTCCATCTGTGTTACATGTCCGAACCAAGTCAGCCTTCTCTTCCTGATTCTGGCAATTACTGTTTCGTTTTGTCCGGTTTCTTCACGAGTTATTTCTATCCTCGATCTGCACAGTATTAGTTTATAGGTCTACCATATACGAGTCTACGAGTTTGGCAAAATATATCTGTCATTGACCAATTTACGCGTAGCTGTGATTTTCAGTGGAATGCAAGCCCGCATACATAGAGTATGGTCTCGGGCATCCATGATTCGCCCAATTTATCATCCTACAAGTCAGAGCCAGCTTTGGTCGGTTTTAGATTGGGAAACATAATATTATTAGCCTATCTTTTCCAAACGTAGGGTGGCCTCGCCTAGCTCTGCCTTGGCTGCACAACTTTTAGCGATATTTCCCTCTCCCCTCTTCAGGATCAACCCTCCCTGATGCCAAATGAGTCACCGTGGCATGCAGCGAAAGCGTCAGCATACACAGGCCTAATGCGGAGTTCTAGTTGTACGAAAATTGGGTGGGAAGTTCACAGGCACTGACAAGTGACAATTTACAGTTCACTCTTCCCTCTCTGCATCCACCCTCAATTGAGATGGCGTGATCCACGCATCCATGTAGTCTAACAGCATTCCTCTACGACATAATTATTATAAATTGCCTCCTTTGTAAGACTGTGCCAAAGATAACATGATACACCTTGCGCATTAATTTGCAGACCCATTACAGAGTTCAACTGTTCAAATTAGTTTAACCGAATCTCTATGACTATATCTTTGTCTCCGGCTGTCTGTACGTCTACATGTATGTCTGACTCTTCTTAAAAGGCCGATCTCCCATTCTGTCCGCCTGTCTGTAACTCTGGCCTATCTCTTTTAAAAGTAGGCCAAATGGAATACGGACAAAATCATAAACCAGAGCTGGCACAAACATAGAGGCCAACATAAATAAAATTGTTGTTCGCCCTAAGAAGAAAACAATGACCAATGGACTCAAATTTACACACTGTCTTTGAAGCAAATATGAATAAATGGAAAAATGCAAAAAAATTATTTTTTTGCAGACGCGGGGGGCCCCCCTGACGACGGGGGGCCCGCCGCCATGGCAGACATGGCATACTGGTTAATCCGGCCCTGCACATTATTGTGTTTTAGTTTAACTTCAGCACATATGAGTGCGCGATGGGCTATAATATAATATTCATTCGTTTTGTCTATTATTATGTACATAATCTATCCGAAACAATTATGATCTAAGAGATGTAATTATGATAAAACCTTTACAATTATCATCCAATCCAAGGCTGTAAAATATTTTTAGCTCCATGGGCAGCGAGATAATAATTGGATAGGTCAGACCGCACACAAATACAGTTGCCGTTGTTTTGATGTATAATAATAGAGAGTTCAGATGTGGCGTATTCAATCTTGTAAACTTATATAGCGCTACGTTTGCGATATCCCGAAAAGGAGCTAGATGAATCGAGATATGTAATAGATATGGATGGCGATAAAATGAACGAACGACTTAATCAGTTGAGGAGCAAGATTGCTTCGAAGAGAGATTTATCATCGACAACTAATCACTCTAATCACTCTTATCACTCTAATTGCGCAAACAAAATGGCGACAGGCACTCGAAAGAGGCGCTCTCTCTCTCTTGCCGCCAACGCATAAAGCGCACTCGTTGCCGTAAGATCTCAATCCATGCACACTTCGGTTATGTTTCGAGCACCGATGCTGCGCAATTAATTAAGTACTAATTGTAAGGTGTGCGCCGAACCTGTACATTCCACTCTGCTAATCCTTGCGTACTCGATTCTTATATCATCTTACTGTACGCAGTGTCATTGTCGCACTTGGGAAACCTTTAAGAAATTTCCGCATTTGATCTGGTAAGAGAGGAGAAGAATCGTTTCCATTCCCACCATTTTTTGAAACTACAGCTCTATGATACACGTTGATACAGCGATATTCACTGCATGAGATCGTCGCATAGTATGGTTGACGTAGTAACAAACCGCATTAAATCTAGAAAGATATATGATTTGCTGCACTCAGGGCCGTGTTTAACATAGGTCCATTCGGTGCGGTGCACCGAATGCCTCTGAGCTGAGAGTTTCTTGCCATTGGCCAAATAATGTCTTACATTGCGAGTCTCGGTGTTACTTAAAACTTTTGTAAAATCAGTAAGTTTAAGAAAGTTCACCGACGATGCGTGATTGGTTACTGACCCGCCAGGCTGCTACAGCCGACAAATCACGTAGACCCGGCCTATAGCCTATTGAACAGCTGATTTTTGTAAAAATGACTAATCTTGTAATACTGCCAAACAGCACTTTGTTCCTGCTGCAACACTTTGCACCGACACTCGAAGAACCTTAAACACGGCCCTGGCTGCACTGAGTATCTAGACGGCTCCGAAATCATTACCGTTCCCGATGCAAGTGTCGCACTTTTTATGTTGGGACTTATAAACCGCACCGGGCATGTTGATAATTTCGCAGCGTTCTTAAATCGCAGTTCCTACTTGGCAACCATGCTAACTGTCGCCTTTGTAAGCGAGGGTGTGGCTCCCAGGAGGGATCCTTTAAGTCCACGGAGGAAGGTGGGAGGCGGAATTTTGTCGACAGGAGCCTGAGGAATAAAACGTGGTGGGATGGTAGGAGTGGAGATGGGATGGTGGAGAAAGAGATGGGAGGAGGAGGTGGAAGAAGAAGAAGAGAATTCCCTTTGTGGTCGTTTGGTTGCAGCACTGTAGACTTCGGTGGATTATTGCCGCTAGATGTCTCGACCATCGAATCGAATCGTCATCATCGTGCGATGTTTACGAGTGGAAAGAGAGAGACTCATGATCGACGTCTAATCTTCGCTCTACTACTGCGGCTGATGCACTTCCGGTTCCGCTTTCATCCTTTCCAATATTCTCTCACTCACTCACTCAATCAGTCACTCAATCAGTCACCCACTCATTTATTCACTCACTCACTCATTCATTCACTCACTCATTCATTCACTCACTCATTTATTCACTCACTCATTTATTCACTCACTCACTCTCTCACTCACTCACTCACTCTCTCACTCACTCACTCACTCACTCACTCTCTCACTCACTCACTCACTCACTCACTCACTCACTCTCTCTCTCACTCACTCACTCACTCTCTCACTCACTCACTCACTCACTCACTCACTCTCTCACTCACTCACTCACTCACTCTCTCACTCACTCACTCACTCACTCACTCACTCTCTCTCTCTCACTCACTCACTCACTCTCTCTCTCACTCACTCACTCATGCACTCACTCACACTCACTGCCTCACTCACTCACTCACTCACTTACTCGCTTATTCACTCACTCATTCACTCACTCACTCACTCACTCTCTCTCTCACTCACTCACTCATGCACTCACTCACACTCACTGCCTCACTCACTCACTCACTCACTTACTCGCTTATTCACTCACTCATTCACTCTCTCACTCACTCACTCTCTCACTCACTCACTCACTCACTCACTCACTCTCTCACTCACTCACTCACTCATTCACTCACTGCCTCCTGCATGCGCTCCATATGGTTTACTTCTAATGCACCTTCCATCGCTCATTCACTCATTCACTCATTCATTCAGTAACTCATTTCTTACAAACTCACTCACTCACTCATTTATTCATTCGATCACTGTCTATAGTTCTGTCCATCTACCATTCTACCTGTCTGCCTGACATTTCTGTTTGTACCTGTCTGTTCGTCTGTTTGTATCTCTATTTGCTCATGTCTATCTACATGATTAAGATTGGTCACTCTCAATCTGCATGTACAATTGTACATGTGTAATTGTGTACATGTGTACATGTGTAATTGTGTACATGTGTAATTGTGTACATGTGTATATGTGTACACGTGTACATGTGTAATTGTGTATATGTGTACACGTGTACATGTGTAATTGTGTATGTCTGCTAGTGGTCTATAAATTGTCTACCTTCCATGGTGTGATTGAATAAGTCAATCAATTACCCATCCACTCGTTTGTTCGTTCGTTCGTCTGTCCATCCATTCATCCATCCATCCACCCATCCACCCACCCACCCATCCACCCACCCATCCACCCACCCATCCACCCACCCATTTACCCATCCACTCGTTCGTTCGTCTGTCCATCCATTCATCCATCCATCCATCCACCCATCCACCCATCCACCCATCCACCCATCCACCCATCCACCCATCCACTCGTTCGTTCGTCTGTCCGTCCATTCATCCATCCATCCATCCACCCATCCACCCATCCACCCATCCACCCATCCACCCATCCACCCATCCACTCGTTCGTTCGTCTGTCCGTCCGTCTATTCAGTCATTCAGTGACTCATTCACCCATGTACTTTCCTTCCTTCCATCAATCATTTATTCGTCTATTCAACAATTCATCCACGCATCCAATTCATTATCCCATTCATTATCCAATTCATTATCCCATTCATTATCCAATTCATTATCCCATTCATTATCCAATTCATTATCCCAGTCGTTATCCCACTTTCCTTCCACTTCCACCGTAATCCACTAAGTTCCTTCTCCATGTAATCTCTCTCTCTCCTCCTCTCCTCCTTTTCCTCTTCCATCCACTTCTTCCTTCGCTCATTCGCTCACTTTCTTCCTCCTTCCCATATATAATCCTCTTCTTCCTATACCCTCTTCCTATGGCAACCGAAATTTTACATCTCCTGAAAACTGCTATATGACTTGACTAAGCTGCTACTCGTCGCTTCTTTTCTAAAATTCCAACACTCAAATTTTACAACTCTCTAAATCCAAAGTTTACGATTACAATCCTCCTTCCGCCAATCCATCTTTAATTTCATTCATCCGATAATTCCCTCATCCCCTCCCTCTATCCGCTCCCTCCCACCGCACGCCTTGACTGAGCCGAACATTTGCATAAATCTAATTTCAATGGCAGATTTTTATAGCGCCAATTCACATGAAACCCATTATAGTACTGCAGCTCCCACCACACTGTGATGGAGACAATTCCAGCGGAAATCCGCAATCGAATTGAATCGTTGCCAAGTTCAATATGCACGAGTATATATAATATTATGTTATATGTTATGTGTATATGTGACATGTATAATGTATATATATATATATGTATATATGTATGTGTATATAATTTGATGTGTATGTACTGAAGCTACTTCATTCATTTTATAACAATTTTGACCAAAAAAATCATCAGATTTTTCGGTGACCAAAGACGAAAATTTTCCTTACCCAAGACCGAAAATTTGGGGCCACCCCCTTCAAAAATTTCTGTATCCGCCCCTGCCTATATTATTTTCATTTTTAGCGAAAGCTGCATATAAAAAATTTAGTTTCTTCCATTTCCTCTATGTCCCTCGATCTTCACATCCGTTCCCATCAAATTGAAACTAGCGCTGTATAAATTTGCGACATATTTCTTGATGACCTTTAGCAGAGAAATGCCGTCTGTCAACATTCTTTCCCATGTTTTCTGACATCTTGATATGTAATTATAATTATTATTATTGTGATTGTTCTTTCGTCGCATGGTTTCATTTTCGTCGAATTCATCTTTCGACTTTTGATTTATTAATTCCTGTTGTTTCAAAGTCATGTGATGTTAATATCCCATATTATGGAGAATATGCACCGATAAGCAGGTAGGCTGACAGATACATAGAGAGAGGCAGACAGACAGACAGTGAGAGAGAACGAGAGACAGAAGAAAAGACATACAGACAGATAGACAGACAGATAAACAGAAGGACGGAAGTCGGACAAACGACGGTTGGACAAAAGGATGGAAGGGCAGATTGATGTGGTGAGAGAGAGACAGACAGACAGAGAGAGACAGAGAGAGACAGAGAGATAGAGAGACAGACAGACAGACAGACAGAGACATAGACAGAGACAGAGACAGAGGCAGAGGCAGAGTGAGAGTCAGAAAGAGTGAGTTATAGAGACAGACAGACTATAGACATACTGATTTTGAAGGGGTCAAACCGATAAACCAAAGATAGAAGGACAATCAGACAGCCTGAGACAGAAGCGCAGACAGACAGACAGACATAGGCCTACAGACAAGAGGACGAAACAAAGAGGGACAGACAGAGGGACAGACGTTGAAACAAAAGAAGAGACACAATGCATACCGACTGAGATAGAAAGTGCAATGAAGGAATAATTCATTTTGTCCTTATCCGAGTCATCGGATTGTGAGAGAGAATCCGGAAATGTCTGCAGTCAGAATCGATGGAAGAGAGGAGGAGATGAGAAGAGAGAAGGAAGATGAAGAAAGGAGGAGGAGAGGAGGAGGAGGAGAGGAGGAGGAGAGGAGGAGGAGGAGGAGAGGAGGAGGAGAGGAGGAGGAGGAGAGGAGGAGAGGAGGAGGAGGAGAGGAGGAGGAGGAGAGGAGGAGGAGGAGAGGAGGAGGAGGAGAGGAGGAGGAGGAGAGGAGGAGGAGGAGAGGAGGAGGAGGAGGAGAGGAGGAGGAGGAGAGGAGGAGGAGGAGAGGAGGAGGAGGAGGATTGGGATGAGTGGAATGCTTTGCAAGTCACATGGAAAAACGAATTCAGCGAATAATGAATCGAATCAGATTCACTTCTGATGCAAATCTGTGTGTCTCTATGTCCGTCTATCTGTCTGTCTGTCTGTCTCTTTTTCTCTGTCTCTGCCTCTCTTTGTGTGTCTGCTTGTATCTCTATCTGTCTCTGTCTGTCTCTCTGTCTGTATGTATGTCTATCTGTCTGTCCGTCTATCTGTCTGTCCGTCTCTCTATCTCTCTGTCTCTGCCACTGTGTGTGCCTCTGTCTTTCTCTGTCTCTTTGTCTCTGCCACTGTGTGTGTCTCTGTCTTTGTCTCTGTTTGTGTATCTGCCTGTCTCTATTTATGTCTGTCTGTCTGTCTGTCTGTCTGTTTGCTGTTTGTCTCTCTCTTTCTTTCTCTGTCTCTTTTCCTCCCTCTCTCTACTGTCTTCTTCTTCCTCTCCTCCATTCCTCGACCTTCCATTGATTCATCTATCCCTTCTCTCTCTTTGTTTTTTTCCTGTATTTCTCCCTCTCTGTCTGTCCCTCTATCTCTATATTTGTTTGTGCACCTACGTCTGCAATGCTCTGCATGTCCTTCTGCCTATCTCTCAACACGGTCGAATACATAGACTCGGATATTATAAATAATTTAGTCGTCGAACCATTGCATCCGATGATGATGACGATAATGATGACGACGATAATGATGACGACGACGATGACGATGATGATGATGATGACACCTGTTGATGTATGATGATGTGGCGCCAACAGCAGTTATTATTTCGTTATGACCCCAATATTTTCATGGCGGAATGACTAATCGCATTTTCCAAGTATATTATGGTACTCACATCGTAGGCGAAAACTTCTAAGTTATTTATGAGTAGATCGTTATTATGTTATCATCGTCCACCACACAAAACATCAAATGTTGAAGCTTAAAAAATAAGGTCGTTATTAGGTCTTCATCCTGAAGATGCGATCTAAGTGGATACCTTTTAAATGAAGATACCATTCTAAGTGGATCCCTTTGGAACTCAGATATATTTTGTGTGGTTCACTATGCCATATGGAATGAAGAAACACTTTCAGTCTCAGAGGTTGCCTTAGATCTACCGAAAAAAGATACATTCTCAGTGGCTCCCTTTAAAAATGAAGATACATGTACATTCTGGGTAGTTCCCTTTGAAAATGAAGATACATTCTGTCTGAGTAGTTCCCTTTCCAAATAATGTACACTCCATTTTCGACCGGGGATATCCCTTTGGACTCGGGCCATATTTTTACCCACCCCCTGGAGGAGGTGTTTCCAAATCGGAAAGTGGCACAGTTCTTTGGAGATAGGCCTACTGCTGCTATCGAATTCACATCGGGTGCATCAACATCCATTACGCATTCTGTCGACCGCTTGGAGCGCTGCTGCTGCTGCTGCATCCGCGTGAGGATTCCCGCAATCCGTAATCCCCTTCGCAAGCCAAGCCACCATGGCACGGAACTCAATCTGCATTCACTAAAACCGATGGATTTACCAGTTAATTAAATGAATTCGAAATCAGTTCAGTTCAAACCTATACTACACGTCGTCCTACATTCCACTTTGCAATAAGAACTCGCTTAGGCTAAATCAAATCGCTTTAATCAAATCGCCGTCCATACTTAGCTCTCTAATGGACGTCTATGAACGCTGAACATTGAACACGGCACTCCGTTCAAAATAGAATCGCACTTAAAAGTCAGGTTCGCGGAAACCAGGGAACCAGCTTAATCGCATTTGCTTAGTCAAAGCAGAATCAATAGACAGAAAAGCGTCACTCTGAATCTCTGCCCTCCCATCCATCCACACACAAAGAGAGTTGTTGCCCTCGGGATAGTCTTGTTAAGCGCTAGATAAGTGGTCATATACACACACATGCATATATATATATATAATATTATATATACATAATTATACTTGTATGCTCAGTGACCAATTCCCTACTTTTGGTATCAGTTGCAACAAGAAGGATGACGTCACCAATTCGTGTGTCCTACAGCAGTAGGTAAGTGAGCTAACGTGAAGGCATGCATCAGTATTTCGAGAGTTTATTATGCAATTTGAGCATATCGTAGATACATGTAAATGATGATGCTTGAAATTTCGTACAGACTGAAGTAATGCTGTTTTGCCGCAGCCGCAAATATTCCAGCAAATAAAAGGATTGATTGATTGATATAGACAGATGGACAGACAAGATAGATTGACGGACAGGCAGAGAGACAGACAGACAGGCAGACATATAGACAGACAAATAAACTGACATCTATACGAGTATATAATAATCTAAGAATTAATTGAAGCGGCAAAATATTCTAGAAGAGCTGTGGGCATTATTGCATTAATTTTGAGACCGGATTGATTTAATAAGGTTATAACTACTGCAGCCCTCGTCTCAATTTCATTGCCAGGTTTTTTAACCAATTTTTACTCAATTTATCTTTAAAATTATATAATTTAAAGAAGGATACTACCAACCGTTGGACGAGAAGACGCAGAGTGTTATGTAGGCGTACAACAGAATCGTCTCATTCGCGTGCATCAACAGCGTGTTTCTCGTCGAATTTCGAGACATCATTCCTCCGCCGAGTGGTGATTAGAGAGACGCGGAAAAGTAGTGCGAGGCGGAAAAGTAGTGCGAGTCGGAGTGATCAACGTCGTTCGCGTCACGCATCCAGTTACCATTACGGAGAAATCCATTTCGATGGTGCGGATAAAATCGTGGACAATCACAATTGTTGTTGGCATGAAATCCAGTAGGCCTAGTATACGCTATACCACCAATCCGAAGTCACGTTTCTTTGAACTAAATAGGGTGTTTATGTTGGTGTAGTTGTGATTCGAGTGTTGATGTTTTCAAATCAGACCAACTCTAAGTCTGTTATGTGCGTGTTTATCAAGCACCGTTTGTACCTTCCTATTAGAGATGACTTCTAATGCGCCATTGATCCGATAACGAAGACATCGCCACTCGTTGTGGGTTGCATGGTAGCAAGGTTGATGATGACACACACTCTGTGATGAGTGTTCGATGGTAATTTTAATGCAGCAATAATTACCAGTTGAGAGAATCTTTGCTGTTAGTGTTAGCGATATCATGCAGAGATGATGTCGCTTTCAATCCTTGCTTGCGTGTAATAATATGTCTGTTTGACTCTGCCACTCTGTGTCTCTGTCCGTCTCTCTCTCCCTCTCTCTCGATGTATCGGTTGTAGCACCTACAGTAGAAGATACAACAAGATCAACGAATAATTATGTGACGCCTCTGTAATCCACTTGGACTATATAATATTTATTATGTATAATATTTATTATATTCGTCCTTATATATATTATGCTTATATAATATATAGGTACGGGTATTATACTATTATATTACATAATATAATTATTATATACTTATATAGCGTTCCTTCAACGTGCCTAGACTACTCAGAAGCGCTTCCTATTCCATGATGTGCGGCCATATAAAGAGGACAGTTTTTGGATGTGCATATAAAGAATCAAAGTGCTTAACTCCATGGGAGACAGAAAGAATATAATTATTGAAAGGATGGTCTTGGCAATACAACGATGAATAGCCTACAGCATACAATTATTATTATTATTATTATTATTATTATTATTATTATTATTATTATTATTATTATTATTATTATTATTATTATTATTATTACACCGTCGATATATCAAAAACTAGACTCATCTTGAAGTTACAATAACTTTTACATTCATAATTTGCATGTTGTCATTTGTAGTTATACTGCAGACATAATTATAATATTTGCTTATAATTATACATGGCGTGCGCATAGGCCTACATCGTGTTGTGAAAGCTTGCTCAATTGCAATTTGCAGGTAGGACTATTAATTTTGAGTGCGTGGCAGAAGACAGACATGGTTTCTATGCTTTACATATATACAGTACATACATGTAAGCTTAATAAGCAATATTCACAAAGATACATATATATATATATATACTATAATTATATACAGAGAAGAGCGAGTGTGAGATGCATGGAGGCATGCATGCGAAAATGTCAGAGGCATTAGAAACACTGACCGTACTACAGTACATCACCGAAATTGGTACACGCGAAAACATAATTATATACGAGTACGTATACAACGTTGCTATACGTGTACAGAAACGTCTAGAAAAATATATATCATATAACTATAATATACATATATCTGTCTGATACATGATCATCATCATCATCATCATCAGCTCCTGACGCCAGCATTGAGTACGAATAAATGAATAAATGATTCGCATTTGCCCTCGGCCATTATTTTGTTAAGTCCGCGTTTCACCACTCAGCAATGTTAGTCCAAGCAATATCATAGCAATATTATTATGTCCTCATCCATAATAAGCTATATCCTGCCATTCCAGCTTATAATTATCACCATACAGTTGTATGGGGCTCGGTGGTGTAGTCGGTATGTCGTTGCCTTGCATGCATGCAGCCGAAGGGTGGCAGGCTCGAATCCACCTCAAGACGCCACGTATACGGACCTTGGGCAAGTCCTTCACTCGCAGTTGCTCAGCGCATAGGCGCGAAACTCCGATTCAGTGTCCGCGCTGTAGTCGGGAGCGCTTCTGAGCAGGAACCTCGAATGGGGCGCTATAACAGGTGCACATACAAACATGCATAAGCAAAAAGTCTATAATAATATAGCATCGTCTACATTAAATTTTGTTATATAAGTTCGATGCTCGTAATTAACCAAGATCGTATTATACACGTCTTCTAATTATTATCACGCAATTTGCAAAGCATCACGATGCATGATATATAACATAATTATATCATACATATTATGTGTATATATATATAATTGTATTGGCGAAGTATCGATCGATGGCACTTAGAATTGCAATTACTACGAGTCAAGGACTTCATTATAATTATAATCATATGGTCGAGATATGCATCAGTAACGGTTACAGGAAATTAGGAGACTATATATAGTCTAACGAACGGACAGATTACTCGCTACATATAATTTTTATAGGCTACGATTGTTGCTTTGCAAGACTCTGTATCCAAACATCAGTCGTATTATCGAAGCATGTAAATACAAACATTAAATATTCGTTAGATCATTTAAATAGCGCCCCTTCAAAGTAACAACCACGTGTAGTATTTTTCGTTCGTTATTCGTTAACGAGATTTATATAGCGCCCATGATTATGCACAAGTATATATTATATTTATAAGTATACAGATAATGGTCATAGCATGTGCAGTGTAGTAGAGCACATTCAATAATAATTGAATAAAATTTATCTAAACGATTAATGAAGCAATTATAATGAAGCAATTATAATTACTCGTCATGCGGTTACCAACCGATTTCTTTCCGTCTGCTGCTGTATTGGATGTCTCGCTGTTGTTGATGATGATGATGATGATGTTTCGACTGTGTGCTGATGATGCGGTTGCTGCTGCAGCAGATAAAGGCTTGGAACGACAGAGATGACGATGAGGAGAATGAGGAGGAGGATGGCACGGCTCGATGGGCTTCCCTCATCCTCACCCTCTTCCCTTCATCCTCCGCCGCATCCCACTGCACCTCATCCTCATCCTCATCCTCCATCTGTTCCTTAGTCGATGGATGGAGACCCCGCTCTCTCATCGACTGCGTCGAGGAGGAGGAGATGGAGGAGGAGGAGGAGGAGGAGGAGGAGGAGGAGGAGGAGGAGGAGGAGGAGGAGGAGGAGGTGGAGAAGGAGCAGAAGGAGGAGAGGAGGAGGAGGAGGAGGAGCAGGAGCAGAAGCAGAACCAGGAGGAGCAGAAGGAGGGAAGAAGGAGGAGCAGGAGGTGGACTAGGAGGAGGAGGAGAGGAGGAGGCGAAGAAAGGGGACGAGGAGGAGGATGAGAGGATCTACCTCGTGGCTTTCACCGATCCACTCGCAAACAGACGATGGACCGACCGGCGATCTCTCGTCTCTGCTCCCAATGACGGACAACGATTTGCGCAGCAGGCAGGAGAAGGAGAAGGTACAGAGGAGAAGGATTAGGTGATGGTGGTCCATCCATTCATCCATTAAACCATCCATCTGTCTGTCTGCTTTTCTTTCTTTCTGTTTTTCTCTCAGTCTATCTATGTATAATTATTGTATATATGTTTATCAATATCTCACTTTGTAAACAATTATATCCATAAGTCTGTCTAACTATTTTGTGAGCTACATGTAAGTAGCCTATTATAGATTAACTAGCTGAGGTATGCGGAGTTGCTCGGAAATTTCAGTTTTGGCCCTATCCCACCCCGCCACTCCTGTTCCTGAAAGGAACGTGGAAGTCCAAGTGGCCCTCTTTCTATATAGCTGTACGATTTTAAGCGACTAACTGCGAAAATGTGGACGTTCATTCTGGACGAACAGAGATAGATTCTCGTTTATGGATATAGATTGCAACCCATCTACGGTTGGATTCACACATGAAAGTAGCATATGCTGTGTCGCCGATCTGTGATGGTTGGGATACGTCGTCGTTCATAGCACGGACGATTAAATTCTAATCTAAACTCATGACAGACTGTGTTTCATTCGCAAAGACAAATGACTCAATGAGCTCTCTCTTTCTGTGTGTGTGTGTGTCTTTCTGTATCTGTCTCTCTGTTTCTTTGATTGTCTGCGTATCTCTATCTCTGCTCATGCGTGACGTCGTTATACGCTTCACAGTGTCGCTGTGAGAGGTTGACAACTCAATTAGAACAACACCTTTACGCAATTCATCAATTCATCCACACTCACCCACCCATCCACCCATCCAATCATCCCCAAAAAAACATACAACCGTCCAATCATCCATCCATCCATCCATTCAACCATACATACATACATCCATACATCCAACCATGCATCCATATACACATATATATATATCCATCCATACATCCATACATACATCCATCCATCCATTCAACCATACATACATACATCCAACCATGCATCCATATATATATATATATCCAATCATCCATCCATACACCCACCCATCCAATCACCCATCCATCCATCCATCCATCCATCCATTCATCCATACATCCATACATACATACATCCATACATGCATCCATCCAACCATCTAATCATCTATCCATCCACATATCCTTTCGTCTATCCATTTTTTTGTACATCCATTCATCATATTATGTACAATCCATCCATCCATCCATCCACTGACCCAACCATCCAACCATCAAACCAACCATCCATTCACAAATCTGTCCATCCATAAAGCCATCCATACATTCATCTTACCTTTCATAATTATATCCATCTATTTCCTGTTCATCCATCCATCACATCCATCTATCCATCCAGTGTCCGCCTATCTGTCACTCTAGTCACATGAACATCTCTCTCCCTATCCCCTCTTCTATTCATCTCTTCTTCTCTCTGTCCGTCTGCATGTACTCCTCTTTATCTTTCCACCTCTCTCTCTCTCTCTCTCTCTCTCTCTCTCTCTCTCTCTCTCTCTCTCTCTCTCTCTCTCTCTCTCTCTCTCTCTCTCTCTCTCTCTCTCTCTCTCTCTCTCTCTCTCTCTCTCTCTCTCTCTCTCTCTCTCTCTCTCTCTCTCTTTCTCTCTTTCTCTGTCTGTCTGTCTGTCTGTCTGTCTGCATGTGCGTCTGTCTGTGTGTCTGTCTGTCTCTCTGTCTCTCTCCAATTTCTTTTGTAGTCGACAAAAAAACGAATGTGCGTGATGCGCCTTGTAAAACCTGCGCAGCCTTAAACGCCGTCCACACCCTATAGACCTACACTCACCCAGATGCATGCGCTAAATAAATGCCTGCAGGCGACATGGGACGGACGAAACGATCGGTACGCCCTCTGTCCACCGGGACCTACAAAGTGCCCTAATAATAAATCTAATATGGCGGCGGTGGCGGCCGTGGAGTGAGAGAGACAGACAGAGACAGAGACAGAGACAGAGACAGAGACAGAGACAGAGACAGAGACAGAGACAAAGACAGAGTGAGTGAGTGATTGAGTGATACAAAGACAGAGATAGAGACAGAGAGACAGACAGAGACACAGACAGACAGACAGAGACAAAGACAGAGACAGAGACAGACAGACAGTGAGACAGAGAGAGACAGACAGAGACAGAGAGACAGACAGAGACAGAGAGACAGAGAGACAGAGACAGATAGACAGAGATAGAGACAGAGGGACTGGCACTGCTGCTGCTGCTGCTGCTGCTGCTGCTGCTGCTGCTGCTGCTGCTGCTGCTGCTGCTGCTGCTGCTGCTGCTGCTGCTGCTGCTGCTGCTGCTGCTGCTGCTGCTGCTGCTGCTGCTGCTGCTGCTGCTGCTGCTGCTGCTGCTGCTGCTGCTGCTGCTGCTGCTGCTGCTGCTGCTGCTGCTGTGGTCCATACAATAGACCACTTGTCCTGTCCAAGGTAATCAATCTCGGTTCGCTTGTCTCTGTCTCTGTCTCATCGGATGTCACTCTCCGTCTGTCTCTCTCCTTCTGCATCTGCTTCTTCATGACCCCGTCGTGACCTCAGCAGTCAGTTGCTGTTGTCGTCAGCGGAGGTCGAGAAAAATATGTCTGCGAATTAGATGGACGAGCATAGAGGTTGGGTAGGCGAACACAGACATACAGACAGACACTAGCAGACAGACACTGGCAGACAGACACAGACAGACAGGTAGATAGACAGACACTGGCATACACTGGCAGACAGACACAGACAAACAGGTAGATAGACAGACACTGGCAGACATAGACGCTACAGGCATAGAGACACATAGACAGGAAGACACACAGACAGACAAATGAAGATATTCAAAGAAAGGAGGAAGGAAAAGTCCCTGTCGCTTCTTCATATTCGGCCTTTCCTTCTTCCTTCCTTTCAATATCTTCATTTGTCTGTTTGTCTGTCTGTCTGTCTGTATGTCTGTCTGTCTGTCTTTCTGTCTATATGTCTCTATGCCTCTAGCGTCTCTGTCTAGATCATTGCAATTGCAATTGCACTTATTGTAACTTCCATTGTCCAATGTATGGTTGCCCCAGAAACAAATCCGTTGCTAATAATGTCAAAATCCTTTACTACTTAGTCCATATCATTGCAATTGCAATTGCACTTATTTTAACTCCAATTGCTCAATGATAGTTGTCGCAGAAACAAATCCGTTGCTAATAATGTCAAAATCCTTTTCTACTTAGTCGACTACACTGTAACAGTTGTACTGGTCTCGACATCAAATCCATCTCCACCGATGTGATGACGAACGAAGACAACTTCAATTATTTATATGGCGCCACAATGAATCCGATCAAATGCCGGACAATGCATAACCTTTCGTTGTACATGTATGTCTCTCTGTCTGTCTAACTTTCACTGTCTGTCAAACATACAGAATGTGTGTCAGTCCGTGTCAGTCTGTGTGTCAGTCTGTGTGGCAGTCTGCGTGTCTGTGTGACTGTGTGTCTGCCTGTCTGCCTGTCTGTGTATCTGTCTACGTGTCTGTGTGTCTGTCTGTGTGTCTGTGTGACTGTGTGTCTGCCTGTCTGCCTGTGTGTCTGTCTGTGTGTCTGTGTGACTGTGTGTCTGCCTGTCTGTGTATCTGTCTACGTGTCTGTGTGTCTGTCTGTGTCCGTGTGTCTGTCTGTCCGATTGTCTGCATTACTGAATATTTGGGTTGTCTGTCTCCGCGGTCTTGCAACCGGATTTATACAGAAAAAGACTGAGGAGGGAGAAGCAAAAAAGCAGGAGAAAGTATAGGGTAGGTTGAGAGGAGGAGGAGACAGAGAAGGAGGAGGAGGAGAAAGAAGAGGAGGAGGAGAAAGGAGGTGGTGGAACAAAATTAGAGAAAACAGCGGATTAATGAAGAAAGAGAATTTGGAAATGCTGATCCCTGTCCTAGTTTTTATCCTCCACCGATTTTGTTTTGTTCTGAGAGTTTTACCATTTCACAGAGCACTTCCCATAATTCTTCAGTTGACCTTCAACTTTCAACATCTATGCAGGAAAGGTCGCAGCTGGAAGACCATCCAGTCCATCGAACCCGAGTCTTCATCAATAATTTCCAGTGCGCTGGACTCTCTGGTCGCCGTGGAGAGGGGAATGGGGGTTGAGAGAGCACGATCCTGTCTTGACCCATGCGATGCTGAAGCCATGTAGGGAAGAGAGTTGCAATGCTGAACATGGCCATGCCATCGTCAATTATTCACGCTTGTCTGAGTGTAATACCGTCAAATAGTTTTTCACCTCTGTTTTTCGCTGCATATTACATTGTTTTAATCGACTAAGTTGCTGGTCGTATTCTTTCGATTACAACATCTTCACACGGTTAAACAAAATCTTCCGCCATTGCGACTGACACTTAGTTATACCACCACTACAACTACCATGGGCTTCAACTAACGCTACCAATAATATTACAACTGCTGTGTGTCCTTTTATCGTGCGCCTTAATATCCGATAGGAAAGAGATGTTGCTGCTGCTGTTGCTGCTGCTGATGATGATGATGATTTCCTCCAACTCCACTTTCTCCTATTCTTCTACTTCCTTCTCCTCCTCATCATTCTCTTCCTCTCCCTCCTCCTTCTCCTGCTCCTGCTCATGCTCCTGCTCCTCATTTTCTCCTCCTTCTCCTCCTCCTCCTCCAACTCATTCTCCTCCAACACCTCCTCCTTCTCCTCCTCCTCCAACTCATCCTCCTCCAACCCATTCTCCTCCTCCTCCTCTTGTTCCTCCTCCTCCTCCTCCTTCTCCTCCTCACAACAGTAAACATCGGGTTCAACATCAACAGCTGCTGACGTACAATTCGCGTCATCATCACCGACGACGACAAAGCAGACGACGATCGCAATTCATAATTTCGCGCCATTCGTCGTCTGTCGTCTGCTTCTCTCTTCTGTCGTCTGCTGTTTCGGCGGCGGCGCCAGATTCGCGCGGGAATCTTCGCAGACGGTAGTTTTCAGTTTGCACGTCTTGTGGAGATATAATGAATTCTCCCGATTCACAAAACTATCCGCTGACTGGAAAGATGGAGAGAGTTGAGAGAGAGACAGACAGACAGACAGGCAGAGAGAAAGAAACAGACAAAGACAGACAGAGAGACAGCGAGAGACGGAGAGAGGGAGGGAGAGATAGAGAGTTAGACAGACAGACAGACAGAGACAGAGAGAGGGAGGGAGAGAGAGGGAGAGAGAGAGAGGAGAGAGAGAGGAAGGGAGAGGGAGGGAGGGAGGGAGGGAGGGAGGGAGGGAGGGAGGGTAAGGGAGGGAGTCGTTGGAGTAAAGACCGGAGTAGTTTTCTCTTTCCGTTCATGGATGTCGAACGTGATCAAAATAAAACAGATTCGTGGTCGTTGTAAGGTGGGGGGTGGGTTGGTTGGTGAACTGGGGGTCAGTTGGGTGAGGGGTGGGAGACGGTTGGGTGCATGGGTGTGTCACCGTAACAGAATAATATATCAACGAAAGGGGCATGGTCAAATTATTGCTGTCGGACTCGAGGGTTCAATGGAATGGACGGGATCGGACATCGAGCGAAGAAAGCAGAATCATTCGAATGGAGACTGTGTTGACCGAGTTGCAAGAGCAATATTATTATTATGAAGCAGTGATCATCCACGGTGTACAATAATTGTACATGATTGTATGCTGCAGGAATAGAACGCCGCAGCTTGACTGACTTGATTACAGTCAGGCAGCCATCTGTTGCTTTGGATACAGCAGCAGCAGCTGATAAAAAATTATGTCTGAGACGAGGATGATGATGCTCTCTCTATCTCTGAATGGAGACAATTAAGTTATGAAGATGGAGAGTTACAATTTCACCCGTTTGATATACATGTATTGCATTTGCATGATATAATATAATAATTTATAGTAGCCGTTTCTTGACAAAGCATCAAGCACGTACAAAATAAAAGCAATCAGTACAAACTCAATAACTCTCTCGAGTGATCGATGCAGAAGTCAAAGGATCAATCCAAAAAGGGTCAGAATTTATAGATCAGCTGGGACTGGATTGACCCTTTCTTTCCGTAGATAACATTTTTACAGTATAGTGAACTGTGTGCAAAAAGCAGCAATGAAGAAACCCATTAAACGAATGCAACTTTAACTTTTTTAAACATGGTTTAATTGAACTAGGTCTATCGTAGACATTGATTAAATTTACTTTTAATAATTATATTATGAAACAGGTCAAGGGTGGTTAAAAGTGTAACATACTTTGGTAGATAATAGTATAACGCCTGTCATTTAACACGACAATAATTTCATTCTGCCCATGCAGTTCAGAATCATGTCATCTTGGATGGAATCAGAATGATGCAGAAAGGTCACTTGCAGCCATGATTGGAGAGAGGATTAACACAGAAAACAAGATTAGATTAATTATCGCGTGTCTGCAGCTTAGTTTAATCCATGACATGTGTCATAAGAACCTTCAACTTATAAGTCTAATCCATGACATGTGTCATAAGAAGCGTCATGCATACAATGTAGACCAATCTCGGAATTCAACGACCTTTTCAGTTTTCACATGCGATGAATTTTTCGATAGAGCTGCGAGATCTCTGACCATAATTATGTCATGCGATATAATATCGGTATTCGGATCGAGTCCGAGCTACAGTAAGTCAACACAATGTGTGTATGTGCACTTGTTACAGCGCTTCTTCAAGAATAGTGCTCAGACTCAAAAGCGCTTCCGACTACAGCGCGGACACTGCATCGGAGTTTCACGCCGAAGCGCTGAGCAATTGCGAGTGAAGGACTTGCCCAAGATCCAGACGCGGCGACTTAAGGTGGATTCAAACCTGCAACCCTTCGGCTGCAAGGCGACGAACTACACCACCGCGCCACACAATGCTCAGTTGCCTACGTATATACCTTTGAAAATAGGAAGGTGAAGGTATAATGGGTATTATACAAGGAATTGAAACTCACTCGAAGGTAACGTTAGCTCGACTGTTTATGAAAGTCTGTAACCGATAATAAT
>OX243820.1:38130760-38148168 GCA_945859605.1 Lumbricus rubellus
CAGAAAACAGCAGCGATATAAAACACGAAAGACGAACAGACAGACAGACAACATAGAGAAATAAACTGAGTGAGAGGAGGCGCATTAGAAGTCCTCAGACTACATTCTAATAACAAAGAGAGATAATACTACTAAACATCGACGAGACATTCTTCTTCCTGTGTGTTGTCAGTTGCAGTGATGGCGGACGCGTGGGCCGGAAGTTGTGCTTGGGACGCGATGTACGCAGAATTCCCGGCGGAGCGTGACGATTCGGTGGCGTGGGACAACAAGATGGCCTTCTGGTCGTCGGCCATTAAAAGACTATGCCTCAGTCGCAAGACAGCGGTCTTCAATCTCGCACAACTGCCGCTCGACTTCCAGAGATACGGAAAAGTACCGAAGTGTCTTGGCACGGTCGTTCAACATATGGTCAAGTAGGTGATCCTTTTCTCTATTATATCCGGGAGATAGATTTGGAGGCAAACTTATCCAAGTCCGAATGACGACACTAGTTCTATTCCTAACTCTAACCGACCCTCACGACGCCTAACCTGAACCTAACCCACCCTTACGACGCCTAACCTGAACCTAACCGACCCTCACGACGCCTAACCTGACCCTAACCCACCCTCACGACGCCTAACCTGAACCTAACCGACCCTCACGATGCCTAACCTGACCCTAACCGACCCTCACGATGCCTAACCTGACCCTAACCCACCCTCACGACGCCTAACCTGACCCTAACCGACCCTCACGACGCCTAACCTGACCCTAACCGACCCTCACGATGCCTAACCTGACTCTAACAGACCCTCACGACCCCTAAACCTATAGACCTAACCGACACGTTGGTCCTTAATCCTACTATAATTATGCCGATTTTGGGGGAGGGTGGGGGAGGCTCAACTCACCCCCAGTCATTCTTCAGTCGTCGTCGCACGCAATAACTCCACGTGAATCGTAGTCTGACTCCCTATAGTTTTTCTCTGTAATAATTCTCTTATACTATGTACAGCCTAAAACTAATTCAAACCACCACATCATCCTCACTGCTATTGCTATTGCTATCGCTATTGCTATTGCTATTATTATTGCCATTGCTATTGCTATTACTATTGCCATTGCTATTACTATTGCTATCGCTATTGCTATTGTTGTTCCCTCTCTTCCTCCATCATTCTCACTGCTATAATTGCTATTGCTGTTCCTATTGTTGTTGTTGTTGTTCCCTCTCTTCCTCTATCATTCTCACTGCTATAATTTCTATTGCTATCGCTATTGCTATTGTTGTTGTTGTTGTTGTTGTTGTTGTTGTTGTTGTTGTTGTTGTACAACTCCCTTTCTGCTGCAGCCAGGGTCAGGCGCGTCGTCTGTCCTTCTACGTGACTGAGATGGTTCCAGAGGGATCGCGGTGGAGTGTGTGGGACTTCATCCAGAAACCGATCACATTCAGTTTCAACTGGTTCGTCCGTCATCCGACGACATGGTTCTTCCGAAAGTTGTTCAGCTCTTCTTCGACTGCCGACACCAGCAGCAGCAGCAGCAGCAGCAGCAGCAGCAGCAGCATCATCGACATCAACAACGGAGGACCTACCTTCGACGATGAACCTTACGTCATCGTTGATTTAGTAAAGGTATGATTATGGTGGTGGTGGTGGTGGTGGTGGTGGTGATGGTGCTGGTGGTGGTGGTGGTGGTGGTGGTGATGGTGGTGGTGGTGGTGGTGGTGGTGATGGTGCTGGTGGTGGTGGTGGTGGTGGTGGTGGTGATGGTGCTGGTGGTGGTGGTGGTGGTGGTGGTGGTGATGGTGGTGGTGGTGGTGGTGGTGGTGGTGGTGGTGGTGGTGGTGGTGGTGGTGGTGGTGGTAATGATGATGATGATGATGAAGATGATGACGATGATGATGATGAAGATGATGACGATGATGAAGATGATGAAGACGACGATGGCGATGATGATGATGATGATGATGATGATGATGATGATGATGATGATGATGATGATGATGATGATGATGATGATGATGAAGACGACGATGGCGATGATGATGATGATGATGATGATGATGATGATGATGATGATGATGATGATGATGATGATGATGATGATGATGATGATGATGATGATGATGACTATGATTGTATGATAATGATTATACTCTATAACGATAGGTAGAAGGTGTTTCCAATTGGAGGAACGAACCATAGGAAAAGTCCGATGATGGACAAAGTAGGAATACTTGTCCATCACATTATCCACCATAATAATTATTATGTCGCTTAGAGGATAGACTTGCCTTGCAGCAGACAGACATGGAGACAGACATGAAGGCAGACAGACTGACAGACAGACAGACATATGAAGGCAGACATACAGACAAACAGACAGACATATGAAGGCAGACAGACAAACAGACAGACATATGAAGGCAGACAGACAGACAGACACATAAAGGCAGACTGACAGACAGACAAACAGACAGACAAACAAACAGACAGACAGACAAACAAACAGACAGACATATAGACAGACAGTTAGTTTGATTATAGTGATGTTCGTTATGTTTGTGCACGTAGTTGTTTGCCGATGGTGTAAACGAGGTACATCGAAATAATTCGGATAAGTTGGTCAGCTACGCGAATCTGATGCAGTTATCAAAGGAAATCGTCGCAGATGAAGCGTCCTTCCGTCTCGCTCTTCTTCACCTCACCAGACTCAACAGATGTTCGATCACAGTCGGAGATGACGGACAGAAGGTCACCACCTCCTCATCCTCATCCTCATCCTTCATCCACCTCTCATTATTATCCTTATTCGCCTTCTTACATTATTCTCTTTCTCTTTCTCCTTCTCCTGCTCCTGCCCTTTCTCATTCTTCTCCTGCGTATCTTTCTCTCTATCTCGTTCTCTTTCTCTCTGTCTCTCTGTCTCTCTGTCTCTCTTTCTCTTTCTCTCTCGTTCTATTTACTTTTTCGTCCTTCTCCCCATTGGTGGTTAAAGACATGTGATGATAACTTACACATTTGAATGGCATCTCTAATAAGAGTAAGTAATTTATTTTGTATATTGTGCAAATCGCGACAAAAAGTTTCTTGTCTTGCCTGTCTGTTGGTGGGGCGCAGTGCTATAGGCTAACGGTACGTTTGGTGCCTTGGAACCGAAGGTTACATGTTTTAATCCACCTCAAGCCGCCGCGTAGGAACCTTGAGCAAGTCCTTCACTCGCAGTTGCTCATGCGCTTCGGCATGTAACTCCGATGCAGTGTCCGCTCTGCAGTCGAGAGCGCCTCTGAGTAGCGAGCTTGAGAGGACGCTATAATGATGTGAAATGCGAGAAATAAATAAATGAATAAAATAAAGTAAATAACTATGATGTTCTCTACGTCGTAATTTGTTGTTCAAATCTTAGATCGTCCGCCTCGTGGAGGAGGGAGACGAAATGGCTGAACCATCAAATATCGAACTGAAGCTCTTCAGGTATAGTATAATGGGATACTACATTAACGACCACTATTATACCTCGGAATCTCTTGTGATAGGCCTGAATCATTAATTAATTTATTTAGTTATTTGTTTATTTATTTATTTATTTATTTACTTATTTATTTTTTAAATCGTTCTTTTGCTCGTTAATTCGCTCATTTGTTCGTTACGTGATTCATTCTTTTACATACATGTACGGTAGGCGTACATTAAAAAAATTGTTTACATAAGTGGTTCCCAACCTTTTTTGACTTTGGGCCACTTTTTTTAAATTGGAGGACACGAGGGCCACTTTTTCTTTGTTGAAGGACATTAGGGGGAACCACAGGACCAAAATTTCATTAACTAAAAGCTTTAAAAAGTGTTATAATTTAGTCGAAATAAAAATGTCTGATGTTATTTATAGACGTCGAAATAAAATAATTTGTAATAGAAAATAACTATCTATTCTATCCTGTTCAAATTGTCAATTCTTTCATTTATTTTCTTTTAAGTCTTTGAGAGATGAGGGTCATTTTCTGAGACCTGGCGGGCGACTTTTGGCCCTCGGGCCACAGGTTGGGAACTACTGGACTTTAGATTGATGATGATGATTGTTGTTGTTGATAGATTGAATGCAATGGCCGAGAAAATTGAGGCGTCAATTGAAAGCACCCAACAGCTGATGGCAAGGTAGTAGATCAGCTTCCTCTAAATATACTTTACCGCTTTTCTTTTTAAATCTTTTCTGCCAGTGCCAGTCCCAAGCCTGGATAAAGGAGGAGTGCGACACTAATCATCTTTGATATGGCAGTGTCGTGAAAAAATCAAATCTTCTTACTCCATCATAGACGGTTGGATTGCTCAGGATAATGGATAACACTCTGGTACAAAGAATAACACTCTGGTACAAAGAGCTTTGTGTACGGATGCTGTATCGCTTCCCTAAGTTACCGTCCCTAAGATCGACTGTGCCTTCCATTCAGCAGATGGCGTTGGTGAGATAAGTAGTAGGACGTGATGGGTGCCCTGCTGGCTGCCGACAGATAAAATCAATTCCTGTAATAACTTGTGATGCTTCAGCTGATAACAATATTTATTAAGTTCTATAGGTTAAAGCCTATAAATTATCTTACTTCTCAAATAATGATGATGATGGTTCTCTGTCCGAAGGCATGTTCATTGGCTTTTACGCCTCTGGGGATGAGATGAGTGAGGTGGTTTCCCGTTGCCTTCCCCACAGACAAGGATGGGTACGCAACTTGCCCAAGGTCGCTCCGCAGCAGCTTGCGCCACCACGTCCCATGCGTGCTAGCCCGACATATCTGAATCTCTGAGTGTCAACTCAGCTTCTCAAATGGGTCTATATAATTATTATCTAAGTGATGTTTTCCCCTTTTTATTAGACACAAGCAATCGGCGAAGGAAAGTCTTCTCAAAGGCAACAAAGCAGAGGTAGGCCTACAACGACGACGACGACGACGACGACGTATACGGTGTAACGGCGTAGGCTATAATATTTTACACCTATCTTTGAATGAAGCAGCTGTCTGATTTAATGTTTTTAAATATTGAGAAACCGTTTCATGTTCGTGGTTTTTAGTAACTGATACATGTACATGTACATGTATGTTCAGATGGACTAAACACGGATTGGCTGAGTGGTACAGAAAGCTCCATGGCCGCCAAGAAGGCAGGGGCAAAGTTATCTTCCAGGGAATAACGATGATGACGACGACGACAAAGACGACGATGATGATGACGATGATGATGAAGATAATGATGGTGGTGGTGGTGGTCATCGTTTAACAGTGTTGGATGTGTAATATATATATATATATATATATATATATATATATATATATATATATATATATATATACACACACACATATATATACATACATATTTACATACATATATATGTGTATATATATATATATATATATATATGATAGGCATTGAGGTTCCTGAAGCGGAAGAAGCAGCTCGAGTCTTCGATCCTCAACAAAGAATTAACTCTCGATCGAATTGTTGCTCTCGTTACAGCACTCGAACAGACAGAGTCTCATAAACAGGTATACAGCACAACCCACATCCTCCTCATCCTCATCCTCATCCTCATTCTCATCATCCTCATCCTCATCATTCTCCTCATCCTCCTCAACCTCAACCTCATCCTCCTCATCCTCATCCTTCTCATCCTCATCCTCCACCTCATCATCCTCATCCTCATCCTCCACCTCATCATTCTAATCCTCATCCTCATCCTCCACCTCATCCTCATCCTCATTCTCATCCTCATCCTCCACCTCATCATCATCCTCATCCTCATCCTCATCCTCATCATCATCGTCCTCATCCTCATCCTCATCCTCCACCTCATCCTCATCCTCATCCTCATCATCATCGTCCTCATCCTCATCATCCTCGTCCTTCTCATTTTCCTCTTCCTCCTCACCCTCGTCCTCATCCTCATCCTAATCGTCCTCATCTTTCTCCTTCTCCTCCTCCTCTACCTCAGCATCCTCATCCTCATCTTCATTCTCCTCATCCTCTTCATCCTCATTCGCATCATCATCATCATCATCATCATCATCCTCATTCTCCTCTCATCTCATCTATCTGTCTGTCTACCTGTTCCTGTGTACACCCGTGTTATACGAATATTTCTGTAGGCGCTGGATGCGTACAGAAGTGGAATGGAGGCGTTCAAGACGATTAAACAGAACTGTGGTCTGTCCGTTGACGAGATTGATAAAACGATGCTCAACATGCAAGAGGTAATCATAATTTATAACCAACAAGATTAATATATATTCGCTTCCTGGAATTTATAATTATTGTATTATTATTATTCGATGGGATTGGGAAAGTTTCAGGTGAAGTAACGTACCGTAACACAGTCTAAGACTTTGAGTCAATGAAGGTTGTTAAAATGAGCAACATAAATGATCGTAGGATAATGATGAGCGCAAAGCATGATTGTCATACTGTTAAAATTCAATTTTTACTCCTTTAATAACTTGACACAGACGCAGACAGAGACAGCGAGACATATACACAGACAGACAGAGCGATTATAGGGAGCCGTGCATGTGTGTGTTTCGTGTGTGTGTGTGTTCACAGATGCTGGACGACAGTCAGGAGTTGGAGCGAACGATGTCAATGGCATTCAACTCGCCTTTGAACAGCAGCAGCGCCTCTGACGACGACCTTGAGAGAGAGTTGAATGAGTTGCTTGACAGTCCAACCTCAACTCCTCGGCTCAACATCCCAGCATCATCAGCATCATCATCATCTGCTGCTGCTGCTGCTGCTGCTGCTGCTGCTGACGATGTTGATGTGGAGACTGGATTGGATGCTGCTGCGGATGGTGATGCAGACCTGATGGACGAACTCGTTCCTCCGACCGCTGCGCCCTCTCCAGGTAGCAGTATCTAATAATAAGTAATTATAGTAACTGATAATGAAATTCACCACCCTCTTTCAGCCTCCTCACATCGCCCACTCCGCTCTTCAAATAGATTTGATCTTTTATTTCCTCCTACTAGAACGACTATGGCTCAGTCCCGATCCTTTGCATCAATATTATTGGCCCTCTATTTGGAATACTCTGTCTCCATCTACTCGGTCTCAACTTCTAACTGGTAATCCCTCCTCCTCATTTTCTTTCCTCAAAACTTATTTCTTCTCTCTTGGCCTTGCGCACTGGGAGCGCCTCTGAACGGTTCACCCTAGTAGAGGCGCTTTATAAATAATGTTTTTATACAATACAGTACAATACAATAATATTAATAATGATATAATATAATTCAAAATTACTTAATTTGGTAAATGCATAATTAATTATGCAGGCTTGATGGCTTTGCTTGTGTGATAGATCAGATTTTATTATTATTATTATTATTATTATTATTATTATTATTATTATTATTATTATTATTATTATTATTATTATTATTATTATTATTATTATTATTATTATTATTATAATTATTATTATTATTATTATTATTATTATTATTATTATTATTATTATTATTATTATTATTGTTATTTTTTGTTTTTTTGTTTTTTGTTGTTGTTATTATTATTATTATTATTATTATTATTATTATTATTATTATTATTATAATTATTATTATTATTATTATTATTATTATTATTATTATTATTATTATTATAATAATAATTCTTACGTCTGTATATATTCGATGGATAAGCGATTATTATAGCAGATCAGATTCTCTTTCGCCGTTCACAAAATAATTAACAGCGACTGTCTGCAAACAACCTCACCTCCAGCAAAGAAGTAGGCCTACTTTTCAAATTTCATTCAATAACATTATTTCTTGATTTCTCTCCTCTGTGTGTGTCCAGAGTCGCTCCAGTTTCCTACCGTTCCTTCAAACGACCCTAAGGACAGTAAAGCGGAAAAGAAGAAGGCCTCGAAAAAGTCGAAAAAGTTTGGAAAGGCAGCGAAAAATGCGCTACAGGCCAATCAGCAGTACCGGTAGTCGCCCTCCTTCCTCTATGATGGAAGGGTCAAGTGGTGACCAGCCACCTCTCGGTTTTGCCAACGCATGCGAGGCTGCGGCGTAAAGACATTATGATGATGATGATAGTCAGAGCAACAACGTCACGAAATTACTGTCTTATATATGTACTTCCAGAGTGATAGATAGATTTCGACAATATTATTTTCTGCTTTGTTACATCCCTCTCCCATCTTTTGTACAATTATTAATTTCTTTTGTCTTTCCTTTCCGGTAATTCGTTTCCTTTCTTCTCTTCTTCTTCGTTTTCAACCTTCCACGCTGTATCTTCCCTTCATACTTTTCCACTTCTTCATTTGGGATCATAATTATATTGTCTCGTTTTCTTTTGTCATGTTATGTCTAGTATGAGATCGTCATCGTGTGCGTCGCTGTGTAGTGTTATTACCTCAACATGTATTATAGTGTATACTTTAACATCTAAACAGACATTCTAGTGAAGTCGCGTATTCAGAGTCGATGGAATAATTAACAAAACATCAAAATAGATCTAATTATGTCTCGCCTATTTTTTTTATTTTACGCATTAATACTAATAGTATAAGTAATTATTTGTGTAGCGCCATAATATAGGACCACTGCTCAGCTGCATGGGCTCCCAACTTTACACCATCCATCATCATCCATCCATGAGAGTGATGAGACATGCAGTAATAATTATTATCGTGATCGTATATTATAATCTCTAAATTTCTAACGCTAGGGCCTACTCGAAAGCCAAGCGCGGGGCACCAGCTTATTCACGAGCGCTGCGTTGAGTCAAAAGGGTTGTCCGCAAGAGTAGTCCGTGGTGGTCCGGTTCGAGTTACGATATTATTATCTCAGATCGCATGGGGTTCCCTTTCTCTCTATCATCTTCAACAATTGCTGCTGCTGCTGCTGCTGCCTGATGGTGCATATGGTAGTGGTGGTGGTGGTGGTGGTGGTGGTGGTGGTGGTGGTGGTGGTGGTGGTGGCGGCGGCGGCGGCGGCGGTGGTGGTGGTGGTGGTGGTGGTGGTGGTGGTGGTGGTGGTGGTGGTGGTGGTGGCGGCGGCGGCGGCGGCGGCGGTGGTGGTGGTGGTGGTGGTGGTGGTGGTGGTGGTGGTGGTGGTGGTGGTGGTGGTGGTGGTGGTGGCGGCGGCGGCGGCGGCGGCGGTGGTGGTGGTGGTGGTGGTGGTGGTGGTGGTGGTGGTGGTGGTGGTGGTGGTGGTGGTGGTGGTGGTGGTGGTGGTGGTGGTGGTGGTGGTGGTGGTGGTGGTGGTGGTGGTGGTGGTGGTGGTGGACACTGGTGGTGGTTGCTGTGGTGGTGTTCCTAATGAAGCATCACGCAACTCATCCAATCATTCCGCAACGTCGTCGTCGCAATTAAGACGATGCCGACGTCACAGGCTATCCCGTCTGTCTGTCTGTCTGTCTGTCTGTCTGTCTGTCTGCGTCTGTCTGTTTCTTCGTCTGTGTCTCTAGCTGTCTGATTAGAGCGGTCTCTCCCTGTGACCCACGAGACAGTTACTGTGTTTGGACTGCAGTTGATTAAGTCCTTCACTCATTGTTAACATCCATTGTTAACATCCATTGTTTGTTTCGTCTTTTCTTCGCTCCTTTCTTCATTCATTCATTGCTTCGTGGATTTGACCTCTTGACCTTGCTTTCTTGACTTCGAACGATGAAATGACCTCTTCTTCTTTCTTTATCTCGCTGTCTCTGTCTCTGTATCTCTCTCTGTACATCTGTATGTCTCTCTTTATCTCTCACTGTATCTACCTACATCTCTCCTGCTCACTCACTCACTCACTCACTCTGTCTGTCTGTTTGTCTGCCTGTCTGTCTGTCTGTCTGTCTGTCTGTCTGTCTGTGTATTTGCCCCTCGACCTTTTCGCTCTCTATCTATTGACGCTCCATTCCTTAGTCGGCTTCCTTTCAGTTGCCAGACGACTCTCTCAGTAGAGGTCGTAAAAGGTCACCGTTTTTCTTTCGATTCCAACAATGGAAAAGGCGATTGGACGATTGTAGGAAAGCGCAGATCAGATCCAGATCATCGAGGTCAGTGGAAATAATATAATAATATGTAATAATAAAATAATATATAGTATAATATATAATAATATAATAATATATAATAATATAATTTTCTCTTAAATAATAAAATTCTGCAGATGAAATGTCGACATCGATTCGCAGTTGATCAATCAAACGAAGAAGAAGATGTCAACAACAACGCACTGAACAATAAAAATGATATTATCCAACATGGATTTAGGATTTACGACCACGAAGTGCGGTGTGAAGTCAAGCCAATCTATACGATTGGATGGATTTGTAGATGGTGATGACGACGACGACGACGACGATGACGACGACGACGATGATGACGATGACAACGATGACGACGACGACGACGATGAAGATGACGATGATGACGACGACGATGACGACGACGACGATGATGACGATGACAACGATGACGACGACGACGACGATGAAGATGACGATGATGACGACGACGATGACAACGATGACGATGATGATGATGATGGTGATGATTATCTTTATTAGTATTATTATTATAATTATAATTAAGTACTACATCTTCTACTGCTACTGCTGCTGCTGCTGCAACTGCTTCGAACGAATGAACGAATGACTGTATTTTGATGCCCTTGATATGTGATCCAACAGTTGTAGGTTTGAACTTGCTGAACGCATTCCAATCAACAGTTACCACTGTGTTAATTTAGCCCCTCATGCAAAAATGTCTGCTTACTGGCTGGCTGTATGGCTGGATGGCTAGCTGGCTGGATGGATGGATGGCTTGGTGGCTCTTAAACAACTCTCTGTCAAGACTCAGATGACTATAGATAAGAGTTTCAGGCTGACATAACTTTTAAATTCTACTTCTCTTAAACTTCTAACAGTTGTCCTACTCTCATCCTCATGTTATCTTATTGCGCGCTTATTAGTTTGAATCAGCGTTTAAGTTGTAAAAAAAGAAGTGCCTGGACGCTCCCTTGCTTTCCAAGCTATGCTGACCAAA
Organism: Lumbricus rubellus; assembly: GCA_945859605.1. NCBI lineage: Eukaryota > Metazoa > Annelida > Clitellata > Crassiclitellata > Lumbricidae > Lumbricus > Lumbricus rubellus. The sequence goes on from OX243820.1 coordinate 38,141,777, forward strand.
TAAGTGGCAGAACGGCGTTCAGATTTGACAAAAAGAAGTGCCTGGACGCCGTCCATGATCGTCCAGCCACACTTCGAGCCCTGGTTTAAATAAATAAGGGACTATCGTAAAATAAAATTATGATTTTGCGATGTGGTGGCACATACCGACACCTGGCGAATTAGACCGAAGCCTGGCGATTGAAACCGACTTCTAGCGAATGCGAATGAAACTCTGCCTAGTCTTTTATTACAGTCAATGGGATTTTAATAATAATTTATTATTATGTAACCAACCAATGGTCAACGTTAAAGACTACAATTTTGCAGATATCGATTAAAGACTGACTTGACTGGGATCAAAACCACCTCATCTTGTACCTCAGCAATTATGAATAAACGGGTGTTTCAGGCATCGCTTTAAAATAGTTGTAACTGCAGCAGTGGTGTTAGCAGCAGCAGTTGCAAATTTAGTTGTATAGTAGCCTAGTAGTCAGGGTGAGAATTGCCGGGCGTGGGGTTGAAGTAAAGATAAAAGTAGTAGTTGTAGCAATAATATAGGAGAGAATGGTAACGTTGGTTGATGAGAGTTGCCGCAGGGTGAGAATTGAAGGGTTTTGGGGGTTTCAACCCCCCAGTCTTTCTTAGAGCCCATGTTAAAGTCTGTTTATCACACACCGATTACAAGTGGATAATGGTCCAAACCCCGGGTATTTTTCCACAATTATTCTTACACTAAGTTGCAGTGCAATAATAATTGTTATGGTGCGTCAAAAATAAAGTGAGACGTCGTTCATTTCATAGTCATTGGATACAATAATCGATTTTAAGGAATTTTGTCATCATTATTTTCTTTCTGCAGGCTACAAAGTCGTTTTTTAAAGCATTTGTGTACGGTAACACTGGGTGTTGCTCTATGCCAGAGCTTGCAACAGTTTGCTACAGCTAATATGATTATTATAAAGCTTTAGTTACAACGGAATGCTGTACAGTTGAAGATTTGCCTGACCTGCACGTCGGGACCTTTGGAGCAACTTAGCAATAAGTGCCTGTTGGCCAAACTACTTTGATAAACACCACCACTGTGATGCTTTCTAAAGATCGTGTGCTATGGTGGAATCCAGGGTCACGGCTGACATCAGCATCAGGTCACGGAAGTGGGCGGGCGAAACTGCATTGGAAGGTTGTGGTGGGGAAAGGAACGAATGGATACTGGAGGAGAGGACTGACATGGAGGAGGAGGAGGAGGAGGAGAAGGAGAAGGAGGAGGAGGGGATTGACATGGAGGAGGAGGAGATTGGAAGCCGAAGGGGAAGCGGAGAGCGTGTTAAGCGGCGCCAAAGAGCCACAGGGGAGCGGAGCGGACTTGGAAAACTGGAATGGCCTTGGAATTATACTAAGGAGTCTATTATACCGAGATTCCTTTTGGAGGCTGCCTACCTGTCTGTTTGTCTGCCTGCCTGCCTGCCTGCCTGCATGCCTGCCTGCCTGCCTGTCTGTCTGTCTGTCTGTCTGTCTGTCTGTCTGTCTGTTGGTCTGTCTGTCTGTCTGTCTGTCTGTCTGTCTGTCTGTCTGTTTGTCTGTCTGTCTCACTGTCGTCGCTCTGATTGGTTTCATGTTCGATATTCTGTCTCAGATTTGTTTTATCTATCTGTGTTTGAGGAATATAAATTATATTATGCATAGGAAAATAAATATATATATATGTACATATATATGTACATATATATAATTTATATATATATATTATATATATATATGTCATGTGGTGTGCTGACACCGTCGTGCATAACTCTTCGAGAGATTTATCTTTGGTTCCGTTGTTGGTGAAAGTCCAATAATATGCCAGGTAACTAGTTTTCTGTCTGGTTCCGCCTTAGAAGGGAAGGGAAGGGAAAGTGGAAGCGATCGACGTCGAGACAGGAGGAAGAGGAGGAAGAAGAGGAGGAGGAGGAGGAGGAGGAGGAGTAGGAGGAAGAAGAGGAGGAGGAGGAGGAGGAAGAAGAGGAGGAGGAGGAAGAGGAGGAAGAAGAGGAGGAGGAGACGCAAGAACTGGAGACGGAGACGGAGACCAAATTGTACATTGAGAATGTAACGAGACAGGAAGACAGAGAGAGAAAGAAAGACAGAGACAGATAGAAAGAGAGAAATAGAAAGAGAGACAGAGTGAAAGAGACAGAGACAGAGACAGAGAGAGACACGCCGACAGACAAACATTCAGACAAATGAACAGACAGACAGAGACGAAGAATGAAACAAAGGGTGAAACACCCAGACAGTGTGAGTAAAAGAAACAGAGAGAGAGAGGCAGACAGAGATCCATTCATCCATTCACATCTCTTCTTCGTTGTCTTAATGAACTTCTGATACAAAGACTCGCGCTTAAAACAACTCAATCAACCGAACTCGAACTCTTCCAATCGTATAACTCGCGACTCACTCGCTTCCACTAACTCACACGTCCATTACTCACATCAACTCGAATAGCGTATAATTATAGTAGAACAGCAGCTCGACTCTCAAAAACTCGTGGATCGCCGATAACTCTCAATCTTAGACTTTGCAAAACGGGAAATTTACGACCCATGTCTTGATTTACTCACTCCTGCTAAGCGCTCGAACTGCACAACACACACAGCACTTTCCTTCCATCGCTATCGGGTTGAACGGCAGAAAAGAAGAACTCGCTTTTTCCAGCATCCATCCATCCACTGCCCTGGCTTTGTTATCAGCTCTTGCGTAAGTTACCTGCGTATGTCAGACCCCGTTTCTGGCTTCCGAGAGTTTGTTTGTTGCAGATCTTTTTTGGAATTCACCAGCAAGCAGAGCGTTTGCTGTTAAAGGCGGTAAAACAATACAACAGCTCGGAGTGGTATGGTGCTGAGAATGGTTGTCGTGTTGAGAGAAAGTGGTCTGGCAGAGAACATTTATTATGGCTGAGAATGATGCAGGATTCAATTGAACAGAAGGTTGTGAGGTAAATCTTGGTGGATGTGGTGAAAGTTGCTTCTTGCTGGAGATGGTAGCGGCTTCTTTAAAGTACATTAAAAACTGTGTATTAGTGAGAATAGAAGAGAATGGAATGGAATAGAATAGAATAGAATAAAATGGAATAGCATAGCATAGAATAGAATGGAATAGAATAGATTAGAATAGAATAGAATAGAATAGAATAGAATAGAATAAAATGGAATAGCATAGCATAGAATAGAATAGAATAGAATAGAATAGAATAGAATAGAATAGAATAGAATAGAATAGAATAGAATAGAATAAAATAAAATAAAATGAAATGGAATAGCATAGCATAGAATAGAATGGAATAGAATAGAATAGAATAGAATAGAATAAAATGGAATAGCATAGCATAGAATAGAATGGAATAGAATAGAATAGAATAGAATAGAATAGCATAGCATAGAATAGAATGGAATAGAATAGAATAGAATAAAATAAAATGGAATAGCATAGCATAGAATAGAATAGAATAGAATAGAATAGAATAGAATAGAATAGAATAGAATAGAATAGAATAGAATAGAATAGAATAGAATGCTGGACTAGTGTGATTAGAACTATTGTATGTGAGTTGAGATTGTGATGGCCGTTGTAGGTGAATTGTTTGGTCAAATGAGTCAGTGGAATGAATGAATTAATGAATTGATTAAAATTTATGAATGACGAAAAAAATTAATGAATGGATAAAAATTTATGATGCAAAGAAAAACGAATGAATGAAAGAACGAAAAATATACTAATGAAAGAAAAATGAATGAATGAATGAATGAATTAATTAATTAATTAATGAACGAACGAGTGAGTGAGTGTGTGAGTGAGCGAGCGAGTATGTGAGCGAGGGAGTGAGTGAGTGAGTGAATGAGTGAGTGAGTGAGTGAGTGGGTGGGTGGGTGGGTGAGTGGGTGGGTGGGTGACTGACTGACTGACTTACTGACTGACTGCCTGACTGGGTGGCTGGCTGACTGACTGACTGGCTGGCTGGCTGGCTGGCTGACTGACTGACTGACTGATTGACTGACTGAACTGTGAGTGAATAAACGCAGGGTACAATCGGTCAATGAATCAGTCAACGAAAACAACAAATAATCTTAGATAGTGAATCAACATTTCAGTCAATCCATCGTCCGCCTAAGTGCAGTTCAACTTCATTAGAACGTTCAGAACAAAGTACGACGTAAGCAAATGCTGTTCGGATGATCGCACGGAAAGGTCGCCGCTGCCTGGCTCTCGCAGACACGTATCATCCAAACAACGACGTCGTCTTATCGAGAGTAAACAGTGGATACAGTATCCAGAGTTTCTTTGGATATATTATTATTATGTGTTGTACTCTGAAAGACATTTTGACGATGTTCCAAATGGCGCGTCTTGTACACAGTGATGTTCACCGACTGGCGCTTCTTACTCGTAGATGGTTGAAGACGCTGAAGCAGTGAGATCGCATCCATTATTAGGTCATTGGTTCTGGGTAGGAATCTGCAGTGCAGATCAGCAGCAGCAGCAGCAGTAGCAGCAGCAGCATGGTGATTGGTCGTTTAGTCTCAATACCTCTCTGTCTTTGTCTCTGTCTCCGTCTCTGTCTCTCCATTTCTTCAGTCAATCTTGTATCAACACGTGTAAAGCAGACATTCTGGCACACCATCGATTGAATTTGATTAAGATTAGATTAGATTAGATTAGATTAGATTAGGTTAGATTAGATTTTTGCTGGTTGAACCGAAATTAGTTTAGGCTAAGTAAAAGTGAATTGAACAGAAAGTCCAAGCAGTTAACCGAGACCAGACTTTTCGTGAGTTTTAGTTTTAGCCTAAACGAAGTTCGCAGCGTAAAGCCAAGTCAAAGAATTTTTGATGCATCGAAACCTATTGACTTTACAAACACAGGGTTAGTATCATCGATACAAGAGCCGACATGCAGAAGACTGCAGCAGGTCTGTGACATCATTTCCTTTGCCTGAAACAGACAGCAGTTCTGTTACGACGTACAATTGCCCTGAGCATGCACGATAGAAACAAGAATTGCAAAGAAGTTTTCTTGTACGTGGGATTGGAATGTTCTGAGATGATTGTTCAGAGGAGACAGCGCTATTGTTTTGACAGTTTCTTATATCGGAACAACGATTCCAGCAAGGTCAATAATGGAATGGGAAATGGAAAACGAGTGAAGTCGTTGGTGTGAGCCAGATAAACAAAACAAATCTTCGACTGATCAGAGTTTATGGGAAGAGCATTTGAGCAGGACAATGCTTTCACTGAAGAGAGTGTCACATCAAGAATTACATTGTAAGATCGATCTTGTTGTGACTGGCATAGCGATGTAAAGACATGCATAGCAATGTAAATACATGCGTAGCAATGTAAAGCCATCATTAGCTCAGTATGACACATTGAGAATTGTGGCTAAATTACTGTGGGGTGTCAGACGTTGATTTGTGTGGATTTGGGGTGTGCACTGTGCAATGAGGAATTTACCATGCGTCTCAAGATAGGCTGGGGAGTTGAACCCCCAAACCCTCGGAAATTCTCATGCTGCTGTGACTGGGGAAACATTCGTGGACCATGGGAAGGACTGGATAAGTAAAGATCGTGGAGAAAGGGAGAAGAGATCCATGCAGTACTGTAGGGCAGTATAGAAGTACAGAAATAATGGTCGGACTGCAGAGAAGTATCAATACGTAATCGTCTTAGACAATCTGTGTCGAGGATGCAAGAAATTTACGGTTGGACCAGAAACACAGAAATAATGCACGAAGTATAAGATAGAACAATTCGTGGATTGTATGCAGCGTATGGAATGGACTGGACGAGTGAAGATGGCGGACAAAAGATGGGTTTGAGAAGAGATCCCTGTGTGGCGCTATAGAAATGCAGAAAGAATGCATGTCAGAGAAGGATCAATTCGGAATTGTCTAAGATAGTCTGTACGGAGGACGTAAGGAATTTACGGCTGTACCAGAAACACAGAAATTGTACGAAGTCTAAATAGAATTGGCTGATGTGTCGCAGCTTAGTGTATCCGTGGACAATTGTACATGTGTGTGCGTCCTTGTGCTTGCATGTACGTGTGTGTATGTCCTTGTGCACATGGGCGGAGTTTATCAGGGGCTGGGGGGTAAGCCCTCCAAGAAGGCTCAGATTCAACTTTTTACCCTGCAAATGGTATCCTTTATCGGGGTTAGCCCTCCCAATAAGGCCCAGACTCGGGGTTAGCCCCTCTTCCAAGAACGGAAACCAAACTCCGCCCATGCTTGTGCATGTACAATGTATCTACATGTATGTCCTTGCACCGGTCAAGTTATTCTTCCCCTCGCATGATTCTAAAGGTTGTCAGAAGTGTGTTCCCATCAAAATATCATCGGGGATCTGTTGGGTGACTATACAGTATACATGTAATGCG